>JAQIVF010002630.1:0-10677 GCA_034698365.1 Steganacarus magnus | reverse complement strand
ATTAATGAAACCGAAACCGCTCATTTGACAAAGTTGTCGGTTTTAACCGCGGTTAAACCGAACCGTCGACAACTTTACTTTAAACCTGAACCCAACTACAAGAATATTGAGGACAATCTTTATAAATTTTGAGGACATGTTTATAATTATTGGAATGCATGGAATAGTGTTCGCTGAGGGCTGAACCGCCTCATAGAAAATCTGGAAAGTCTCGTATTAAGATATATATTCGATTTTGTAGGAATAAAGTTGAAGATTTGTTATTCCAAACATATAATAGAAAGCATAATTGCTATTCGATTGCACATTATTATTATTTTTTTCAAGAATTTATTTTATTTGGTTTATTAGAATAAAGAATATCCTTTAATTAGGAATAAAATATACGTAATTTTCAAGTTTTTAATACTATTTATTAAATCATCGACTATTACAGTAAAATGAGAGTATTAACTGCCATAACATTTATCGAAATGAGAGGAATCTATTTCCCAGAACGGAATGCCATCGTCACACATAAAACTGTCGACTTGTGACTCTAAACTTGATTTACGCAAATATAACCAAAACATTTTACAGTCACATTTAACTGGATTATTGATTTCAAGAATTACAGAATTTCTACTGTCTGTTAATAGGAATGATAGAAATACATTTTCATCGAGATATTCGATTCGATTGCTGCCTAAATATAGCCTTATCGGTCTCTTTGCGTGCAAAAACGCTTCGGTCTCGAAACTGGTTGCGTTCAAGTTGTTATTATCGAGTGCTATATATAGTTGTTTTGAGGACGACTGAAAAAAGTCGAACGCGTGTCGAGATATGTGTTCAATTTTGTAGGAATATAGTTCGAGATTAGTTATTCCAGTCATATAATAGAACGCATAATTGCCAATCGATCGCACGTTATTATTGCCCGAATTTATTAAATATAAAGTCCACAATTTTGGTTGAAGTCCTGTCGGGAATTTGAAACTTATTTCATTTTATATTTTTAGAGTAAAATAATAAATTTTAATCACCATTTGCTGTGATGAATGCGTTGTCAGGTATGTCCTGTAAACCGTTCAGAGAAATATAAAGTCTCTCGAGATTAACGACTCGTTAATAACGAGTGAACCAAAAGCCTTCAATGCTTGATAGTCGCCATCTAAATTCGATACATTAGAAGCGCCCCAAAAGTATATCTCTTTTAAGTCATTAGTGCTAGACTTAAACGCATTCACGTGTATTCTCGTTAGTCTCGATTCTTCCCATATGCTTATTCTTTCGAACGTTAAATCACTAAAAACTTCTTCCTCTAGTTCTGTAATACCAGTATTTTCTAAATACAAAAAATTAAACTTTTTGTCCTCATTTCCCAATGCAGAACTGATTCTCTTGAAGATTGACTTCAAACTCGATGTTTCTCTCGTACATATTATAGAGGAGTAATTTCCAGCATTACATATGCACGGAAACGATATTTCTTCTGCGGGACACGTATAACCAGCGTTGGATTTGTCAATCAATATATAGACAAATAGCAGCTTTAATATGGTTGAGCCTATTTTTAAACATTAAAATTAAATAATTAATCATAGAATTAATCTACTAATTAGAAAATAATTTCGCAGCTTTTAAACGATCGTAATTAATTTTCTTCACAAAAGTTTACTTACAGATAATATAGTTATACATCTCAACCCTTCAATTGATATTTTATGAAATATTCACAAACGTTTGTTTTTAACAGAGAAACACTTAATTTATATGATTTTTAAATTGTTAATCACAAACAACACATTGGATTTTCTCATTTGCATTGCATTTCTATTTACTTATACCGTAATTGATAAGAATTATATGCTGACAATAATTTACGTAACAATTTTTATCGTTAAGCCAATTCTAAGAAATAATTATGTTATAATTATTGTTGGGTAACATAATTTAGCAAATGTTTTACTTTTTAGTGTAAAATTCAATTTTTAATCTTTAATTCATTACTTGAATTTAAATATGATTCTATTCGAATCGAAAAGCAAATTACACTAATCATCTTTTAGTTATTTAAAAGCAAATTATTTTTTAAACAAATGAGTTTAAGTTGCAATGAATTACAAAGTGTTAATTAATATTTTTCTTTAATTTTTGGCATTTTATCTTTGAAACTTAAACTAAAAACATAAGTTAAGTTTAAACAATATCTACTCGACAAATGAGTAAATGTCTAACAGACATATTCAAGTACAGACAATAATATTATTAAAATTTACTGCTAAAATTTAATTAGACTTAACCTATTTTCAAAGACTTTCCTTTGTCTTTTATAAGTTTGGCGTCAGTATTCTTAAATTTAGAAGTTTTTCATAATCCGGTATATGTATTATTTTTAAGACCTAACAATTGAAATAAGACTTTATAAGACTTAACATATTTCGCTTATTTATGCCCTTTTAACATGATTAGTGCTCATATTATCTTAAAAAGCATCTATCTATTCATATAAAAAAGTCGTTGTTTTAAACTTCTTTCCTTAATGACAAGGGAATTACTTTAAGTCTTAGAATCTTAAAAGTAATAATTTGTCTAAAAACGTAATTACTCTCCGCTCCATACCTCTAGGCGGGGTATACTACAAAAAATTCTCAAAATTCTTAGGGGGTGTCAAATCTCACCGGATTTAAACGACAATTTATTCTCATTTTGGCCTAAAATTACAGGAGTCTTAAAAAATCATTGGATTTAACCGACAAATTTTTAAATCTCGATTTTTCTAGGGGGTTCACACTAGTGATAGAAAATTATCAAATTTCAATTACCATTACCTTTCCATTACCGAACCCGTAAATACCGTTGCTGTTACCGTTACCGGTAAAAAAATCAATTGCCATAACCGTGCAGTTACCGCAACGTACCACTACTGTTCTACTCAATTTGAATCATAAAAATTTTTAGTATGACTAGAGTCTAGAAAATGCATTTATTCCACAGAAAATTATAGTACGAACTTTGGGTAATGACCGAAAGAATGAGATCGAGGTTATAAGCAACCGAAATGAGATTCCTTCGAAGAGTTGCAGGACTAACCTTAAGAGATAGTATAAGGAGTTCTACAATACGAGAAGGCTTCAACGTAGAGTCACTACTTCTCCGTATAGAGAAATCACAACTACATTGGCTTTGTCAACTCCCAAGAATGCCGCCTAATAGATTAGTCCACAAGGTTTTTAACGACAAACTAGCCGGTACAAGACCTGGAGGAAGAGCTAGGACAAGATGGTGCGATCAGTCCTTTAAAACTTGTCAGATGTTATCCCTGAGGAATTGGAACGACATTATTGCTGCGGTAGAAGATCGCGTCAATTGAAGTACTCTCCTTCGTGGGTTATCCGCGCGACCCTCACGGACATGCACAAACGAATAGATAGATATATAAATGTTTATTGAATGTAATTATACTTTGTTAGTATTTGCTAAAAATATTTGGCATGATCGGTAAAAGCAGTGACAACTCGGATCAGATTTTTTATTTCCCGGTAAAAGTAATGCCAAGACCGTTAAACAAGTGATTTTTGCTGTAATACTAATATAAACTTTCCTTCAATGTTTTAAACTCGAATCATTTTAGTCAAATTCCATTACCGTTCCACTACCGCAAGCATAAATACCGTTACCGTTTTATTACCCGAAACTACATATTTTCACTTTATTAACGTGCCATTACCTGAGCTAATCTGTGATTTAACTAACATACCAATAATGCGTTAAAGAAGCGAAATTTTCTATCACTGGTTCACACCAATGCACGACAGTCATTCACTTCAGAGTAAACTTGTTTGGCAGCATTTACGAAAATAACTAAAGTTTTTAAGCGCATAATACAATTTTAACGATATTAGTTTTTAATTTTTATTTCACTATAAAAATTTCTGTATTCTAGTGGAATACTGTTAATGTCTTTTAAATTACAATTAAATTTTTTTTACTTATACCAACTTCTGATTTTTGTTTTAAATTTTGATATAAAGTTAAAAAACAATTAGAATTTTGAGATATTTGATTTTTAAAAACTTCACTTTTTCAAAAATCTAATTAAATTTCGCAAAAAATACTAAATGAATTTTTTTATACAAAAATGATTTTAAGTTTTTTAAATTAATACGTTTTGATGATTTTTCGAGATTTTTGAATATAAATATATCACTAAATTTAACTTTTTCTAAAAATAAGTTCTCTTGAACTTTGAATTATTTCACATAAATGTTCATAATTATACACAGCTCGTATTTTTTTTGGGTTATGTTAGCATGAACTGAGTCAGCCGCTTGATAAGTGCTACTGGCTTCATAATAATCTATTGTTATTGAATTTTGTAAAAAGTTTTTATCATTAACAAAACATGGAATGGTATGATAATCGCAAGAACATTTAACACTGGATTAGTTAATCAATATATAGTAAACCCATGTCTGATGAAATAGTTTTCACTTATTGTGTTCTGTAATACCACAAGCGTGTCACACCGAAAGAGTTGTCACTTTTGGCCCAAACACTACTTCACAAGCCCGAATTGAGTCTTACAGGACGTGAAATAAGCATAACTTATGTATTTAAACAGAAATTTTTAATAAACAATAATCTTTTAATTAATCACTTCACTTTTAATATAAAAATATTCAAAATAGCTTTATAAAGTTAACACAAATTGTGTATCGAAAAAGGATATAAAAGTAAGAGGTAAGTTTTAATTGAGATCACGATAAATGGAAGAAAGTCAACACTTTGTTATCAAAACTAGGAATGAGGTATTCAAAGCTGGCCTTTCGTCTATATGTTCGTTGCTTGACCTTCGCTTTATTACAGGCGGAGGTTCAAATCTATTCGAGTTCTCGATTTCAGTCGCCAGCGCTAATCCCTTTTGTTTTGTGCCGCTTACTTCTCGATATATCCATTTATTAATTAGAGCGATGCTATTATTAGCATCGCTTCCTAAAAATCGCAATAAACTAAATGAAATTATGATTTAGAAGATATGTGTGATTCAGGTAAAGTGCTGGCTGGCCGTCCTATTAGATCTCCCTTCACCGTAGAAGAGGGACTGGCGCACTAGAAAGTTGTAAGAAAACCAGTATTTTCCGTCATTTATTGTATGTATGAAGCATTTCAGTGAATGACAGCCGTAACTGTGTAACTATGTTCTCAAAACCATAGCATTTGCTAGTTTTTTCTTTCATGAGTTTAAAGTAAAGGTGATCATGGTCTGAATTTTCAGAAACCAAACCAAACCAAAAAAAAAATTTTCAATTCCAAACCAAACTATGAAAAATATCTTTTCGACTAAACCAATCCAAACCAAACCATAAAAATCAATAAACCATAAAATATTTTAATAAATTTTTATTTTATAAAATAAATTTAAATATGATAAAAATTGTTATATTCAAGATATTTTTAATAATTATTTTCCTAAATAGAGATTTTTAGTCATTTTCTGGTTTTGATATGCGTCTAGAATTGTTAAAACCATAGTTAAAATAATTATTACATCAGAGTAAAGAAGGTATCTTTAAAACTCGGTGGATTTAGACAAACCATTTAAAAAACCATTGGTTTAATCCACGGTTACCCAAAACCATGAAAACCTTTAGTTTAAAGCTTATAAGTGATGAGTTTTAATTACATAAAATTATATCGTTATAGCTATATTTAAAAATCCTATTTTTGCTATTTTAATGTTAAATGCTATAAATTCTATTTTTTGTATTTATTGCATTTTATATGCTATTTTCCGTAAAATTTAAAAATTACCGTTAAATTTCGTTGAGTTTTCGGCATTCGCGATATTTGTGGAAAATTAAATTTTCATCTTAGCTGTACAATATTTTTCTCATTAAATTTAAAATATTTATATCAACAGATAATAAAATTCAACATAATGTTTAATAAAAATAAATCAAAAGCATGAAAAAACTCAACAATGAGAAATATTTAAAAAATAAAGTTTAAAAAAATATAAAATAAGTGCAATTTTTAATTCTATTTTCGATATAATTTTTGCAGCACTTTATAGTGCTATTTCTATATGCAATTCTTGCTATTTTTTAAGGCTCTAGTAATTATGGGAGAAAGTTGGAGGTGTGTTGACTTTTTGGTATCTCCGAGCTTGAAGCTCTATGATCTGTGTTAACTGGGCTCAACTTTCAAAGGTCAAAAATAATTTAAAAAATATATCTCGGTGAGAATAATTTAAACAAGAAAATGTTATTTTCAATATTATATATACAATTATTAAAAAAATTTGTACAAATATGAATTATTTATTATAATTATTTATGCATAAACGGATAATATTGATGGGGTAAACATGGTTTATCATTATTCAATAGAGGAGTTTTCTCGAATTCACAAGCTTTAATAAAAAGCAAAAAAAATACATTAATACTAGTGTTACCCCAGTATTTATAATCTTACGGTATTGTAAACGCTATAATACCCTGCTTATGTTAATTAAAATATGCTACAGAACATTACTTCTATTATAAATTAAGATATACTATTAGTTAATTTAAAAATAATGTTTTTACATAAAAATAGTAAAGCAAAAAATTTGTACTCACTAATTTTAACTTTTATATCATTTAACATAATGTGAATGATCTTTTATTAACAGAGCTTTAACATACATGTGAAATATGATCGTTATATTTTTAAACTTTACCATATTTGGTTGTAAATGTATTAAAAAAATTATCCACTTATAAATAAACTCTTGCTTTTTATAATTAGTTTGCAAAATAGTTCTAAAGTTGTAGAGTTTAATTCTGTAAAATTAGAGTTCTAAGTATTTGAAATTTTTCACCAGATCTTCTCCGTTGTTTTTCGATTTGATCTTTAATGTGGAAAAATAGTTTAGTTTCAGATGCGGTGAAACACAGAGTTTACTAAGTTTTCTGGTATAGTGTTCGATGTGACAATTTATGATTAGTAAAACATTTGCTGTGAAGTTTAAAGCATTATTTTGATCATTAAAATTAAAGTAAGATTATTTTAGAGATTATAGTTTAAAATAAGTTATTAAAAAAAGCTTTATAATATATAAGTAGATTTTTCTTTCATTTTTATTTAAAAATACTGAATTTTATTTTAAAATAAAATTAAGGTAAAACAATTTCATATGACTAAGTTTAACATCATGAGGAATATTTTCTCTGAATTTTGCTCAAATTTTCTTAAAAATATATTTCTTTGTTTCTTATCAAGATAAATTGAACTTTAAGTTTCATCACAAATAATTGAAATTTTTGTTAATCCATTATCCGTTTTTTCCATTGTAATTTTCCTTTTATGAGATTTTATTTCAAATTTTCTTTTAGATAAATAATAAATTAGAAGAAAGTTAGCTAATTGTTTTACTTCAGAAGGAAATAGTATTAAAGTATTTTCGCAACCAATTTCAACTACAAGTTCATGTACTTTAAGCATATTTTCAAATGAAGTTTTTTTCTAATGAAATACGTATTATGAATTCTAATTTGTTATATAATAAAAGAAATTTTTCGCTCACTTGAATTTTATTTTTATTAAATTTAGTATTTGAAATTATAATATTAAAATTACAATGTATCACTAGCTGGGTTTTGTAGGTTTGGAACAAAGCTACAAAACCCAGCTTTAATTACTACTTACCCCGTTTGCTTCTCAAACATTTAAAAATTAGACAAAACTTGAAATAATTAAAGTAACCCGTATCTTCGAATGGTTATTAAAACTGTAAAGTAATTTATTTTCATTGCATTTATATTTTACCGTAAGCAGTTCACTTAATGCTAAAAATAATGAGACTGCCCATATGTCCCCTCCCTCTATGCCCCCTCTGTGCCCCCTCTGTGCCCCCTCTGTGCCCCCTCTGTGCCCCCTCTGTGCCCCCTCTCTGCCCCCTCTCTGCCCCCTCTCTGCAATGGTCATATTTTTTCAATTTTAGTCTTTCAAAATTCATTAAAAAGTGAGCTTTAAATTGTGAATGTATTGTTCTTGTTTAGTCATGATTAGTGTAAATTCCTTTTCGATTCGAATAGAATCATTTTTAAATTCAAGATTAAAGATTAAAAGAGTTAAATATTGAATTTTTCGCTAAAAAGCGAAACATTTTCGAAATTATATCACCCATAATAATTATAATTAATTATTTCGTAGAATTAACTTTACGATAAAAAAGTTGTCAGTAACTAATTCTTATCGATTAAAAAAATAGAAATGCAATGCAAATGAGAAAATCCAATGTGTTGTTTGTGAGAGTTATTTACAGAAAATAATGCAGCAATAATAATACTTTATATTGATATCCTGAATCCTATTTAATTTTTGTTTAAAAATGAATAAAATTGATTAGTAAATAGAATTTCTTGAATTTTTAACTCAATTTTTAACCTATGTTTTAATCGCGATCAGTGCAATTTAATTACCGATTAGCGACAATCACTTTAAACGCAAATTCATTTTTATAAAAGTTAAATTAACTTGAAAATGATAACAGATACTCAATGAAATATTTTAAATTAACCCTCCAGTGGAATCGTTGTTCAACTTTCAAGTTGGGTACTGGTGGCAGATTTTTTATGCATTGTACATAAGTCAGCTTCCAGGTGCTGTCTACGTATTAAAAATTTTTCTGCCACGATTCTGGCGGGTTTTCACTGTCGCGTTACTTTTGCCTGATTCGCATACTTTATACATTAAAACAAACATTACAGGCTCAATGCACTAAAATGTTATACAAAAAGGGGGAAAGAAATTTGGACTTTACTTTAAATTTAATTTAATAACTCAGTTAATAAAATTAATAATAAATTGATTTTTTGCATTTTAATTTGCAAATATATTTGTGAGGAATAGCTAAAATATTTTGGCTCTGTTGGCATTAGTTTAAATAATATTACTAACCAAACTTTTAGTGGCAGGATATCTTGCCACGTTTCTGCTGGACGGGTTAAATAAATAAATCTTGTTTATTAAAAATTTATAAATATTGTCTTCAATATTCTTGACTCGAAAAGCATCTTTAGATGCAAGTATAGAATGTAATCAATTTAAAGATTGAAACTTAATAAATAATTATTCCATAGTCATAGTTAAACGTATTAATAGTGTGTAATAGTTCATAGGTTTCATGACATATATTTTAACCCTCAGCCGAAACGTGTGCCAAGATTTCCTGCAAAATGTTTGCATTGGAATATTATCTAAACCAAAGCCTATAGAGCCAAAATTTTTTTAGCTTATCCTCACAAATATATTTGCAATTTAAAATGCAAAAAATTATATTATTATTAATTTTATTAACGGAGTTATTTAATTAAATGTAAAGTAATGTCTAATTTTGTATAACATTTTAGTGCTTTGTTTATAATCGGGCAAAAGTAACGGACAGTGAAAACCCACCAGAATCGTGTGGCAGTAAATTTTTTATGCGTAGAAGTGAATTGGAATCTGACTTACTGTATGACTTATATACATAAACCTCTGCCATCAGTGCCTAATTTGAAAGTTGAGCAACGATTCCACTGGAGGGTTAAATATGTTATTTCCTAGAATTAACTTAACGATAAAAAATTGTTTTCAACATTATTGTCAGGAACTAATTCTTATCGAATAGAAATGCAATGCAAATGAGAAAATCCAATGTGTTGTTTGTGATTAACAATTTAAAACTCATATAAATTGAACGGTTTCTCTGTCAGAAATAGCATAATAATTTGTACATTAGTAAAGTAACTAAAATGTATAACAATTACATTAACTGTAAGTTAAAATTTTTATTTAACTTTGATATTCAATTTCGATCGTTTGAAAGCTAAATAATTACAATCTAATTAATTGATTAGTTTTCTGTATTTCTATTTATTTTTAATATAATTGTATTATATTTACAGTAAATTTGTTAAATATTTTTTGCTTAATATTAAAACCATTTCATTATATATTCTATTTCAAAAAATATAGATCAAACCATATTAAAACTACTATTGGTCTGTGTATTGACTGCAACGACCGAAGCTGGCAATACATGTCCCGCAGAAGAAATATCGCATCCGTGCATATGTCGATCCGGAGATTTCTCGTCTATAGTATGTCCTGAAGCAACATCTAGTTTAAAGGCCATATTTCAGAGAATAAATGGCGCTTTGAAAAACGAGGACAAAAAGTTTTATTCTTTAAATGTACAAAATACTGGCATTACAGAACTAGAGGAAGAGGTCTTTAGTGGTATAACGTTTGAAAGATTAGTGATATCAGATGAATCGAGACTAACGAGAATACATGTGAATGCGTTTAAGTCGAGTACCAATGAATTAAAAGAGATATACTTTTGGTATGAGTCTAATCTCACCAATTTTGGTGGTGATTATGATGTGTTGAAAGCATTTGGTTCACTCGTTAATCTCGAGAGACTTTATTTTTCTCTGAACGGTCCAACAGACATACCTGACAATGCATTTATTACACCGAATGGTAATTATTTAATATTTTTTTCAAAATAAATAAATTTTAAATTTTCGATAGGAATTCAACCGAAATTATGGGAAATATATTTAATTAATTCAGGCATTAATAATATTGTGCGATCGATTGGCAATTATGCGTTCTATTATATGACTGGAATAACTAATCTAGACCTGCATTCCTACAAAATTG
>JAQIVF010002629.1:0-10678 GCA_034698365.1 Steganacarus magnus | reverse complement strand
ATGTAATATAAATAAAAATTACTTAATCTTTTCAATTTTTTATTAAACAGTGTAAAAATATTTCATGAATTTATCAAAAATTAAAACCATATAAAGTTTTTGTTATTAAATGATTATTATAATGCTTTTTTTTATTACAAATAGTTTTTTGAAAATTTTATAATTTAAGTAGAATTTTATTAATTTAAAATTTATATATTATTTATTATATTAAATTTAATTTTAATAATTTTAATTTAATTTTATAAAAAGAATATTCAAGAATATATAAGTTAAAATTATAATTAAATTCTACTAATATGACATATAAATCATTAACTGAAAAAACAGATTATTTGTATTCTGATAAAGTTAGGTCTTCTAATTTAATAATAAATGATAAGAAGATTAATAAAGTAAAAGTAACCGATGTGACAAACATTTTTAATTACAATGGTATTAGAATAGAGAATATTCAAATTAAAAATTTTAAAATTTTGAACAAAGTTTTCTCTGAATTTGGAAAAATTCAAAAAATCATTAAGACTAAACAAGATAATTCAATTTTAGTATTTTATAATAATCCAATATCTCCTATAAATGCTATAAATAGTTTACAAGGAAGATTAAAAATAAATATGTTAACATTATCTTCTACACCGATAAGGATATTTTTTACTCCATCAAATGAACAAAAAAAAGAAATAAAAAAAGAAGAGAATAATTCAAGTGGAGAATGTTATTTTTGGAGAACAACAGATTGTTATTATGCAGAGAAATGTCTTTTAAAACACATTGAGTCAAATAAAAATATTGATTTTCAAATATGGATGAAAAAATTAAACTAATAAATTGATGTTTTTAATAATTTAAAATTACTATAGTAAAATTATTTAACATATAGATATTTTTAAAATTAAAATAATATTAAATTTAAAATAGTAAGGATACTTAATTAGTAGAAAATATAATGAAATAAATTTTATGAAATTTCTTCTATTTGAGATTTTTTATGAAGAAAAAAATATATTTTTAATGAACAAATAAAATTTATCATTCTAAACCAGTAATATTTTTCATTATGTTAATTTTATTAAATAAAAATATTTATCTGCTCTTTAATTTTGCAAATATAGTTATTAAATCATAAAGATCATTAGCATAAGTACATATTTTTTCAATGTTAGTTTTACATTAGATAAATTATTTAAAAAATTTTAACATTTATGATATCTTACATAATAAAGAGATAATATAATATTTTTAAATATATTAAAATTAGCAAAATTTAAAAATATTATTCGTATTAAAAACTTAAATTATCATATAAACTAAAAAAAATTATAGTTTTATTGATATATCTTTACAGAATATTTAATAAGTTGTTTAGATTAATAAAAAAATGATTTATAATTCAAAATAAAACATGTATGCTGTATAAGATGCACTCATGATGCAAAACTATCACAATTTATATTTTTGTTTTCTTAAAAAGTTTTATTTTACAATTAAGAATTGCATTTTTTCATTCTATATAGAAGAAAACGTTAGGATTATAGCTTTCAAAAATTTTGAAAACTAATTATACAAAATTTTGAAATAGTTTTAAATTAGTTATATTATAATTTGTTTTATAAAATAGAATTTTAATTTCGTTTAATCTTCTGAATGAGACATGTAAATTATTTCAAAACATGATTGGATAAAATCAAAATTTGGTAATTTAAACAGGATTATACGGAACGGAATACTATCTTTAAAAATCTGGACATGAAATTATTTTAATTTAAGATAAATAACGATATATAATATGAATAAATAACGTAGTCAAGTAATATATCAAATTTAATTCAGAAAAATTTAATAAATTTTTATTTTAAAGGATAATTTTTTTCTGGTATTTAAAACTTATAAAATATTTAATAAATTATAATTAAAATTAAATTTAAACTAAAAGAAAAGAAAAAGAGATTATATATCTCTTTTTGTTATTTTATTATAATTATTTTAATATTTTATAAATATTTAAATGTTATTTCTAATTTTTGTTCCTTATTTTAATATCATTAAAAAAAACATTTAGGTTTAGTTTTGTATTAAACAAAGACAATAATTCTTAATAATTAATTCAACAAACTATTATCTAGATATAATTTATAACAAGAAAAATTATTATTACTGATTTTAGCATTTTCTTGTTGATATCATTTAAAACTAAAGAAATGTGTTTATTAAATTTTTTATTCTTAAAAAGTATTTTAAAAATTTTTTTTTGTCTTCGTTTTATATTAAAACTATAATAAAAATTTTAAATGAGCTCACTTTGATCAACATATCTGGTATTAAATTAATTTTGAAAGAGTGTAGATTGCAATTTGTCGAGAAAACATTTTAGAAATATGATTTAAATTCAAACAAATACATATAAATTTTCTCAGCTAACAATAGTATCTATTATTTAAACCAAAAATTTTCTTATTTAAAAACATTGTTGTGATTAGAACTTAAGAGAGTGCACACAAAAATTAGTTTCAGTCAGTGTTTAGCACTCGAACAGTATACATCATAAATATTTATGCATTCAACAATTTAAGACAAAGTTTTTAAAGATTGTTTTAATTTTTTTATCAACACTTCAATACCTTATGCAGTATTACGAATTGTTAAAACAAAAAATTTTCTTTAATTAAAAATATTGTTTAGAAAAATAAATTAATACAAAATTCATTTTTCATCGAACAATAAAATTCCAAAAAAATTCATGAAATTAAAATTATTGTTATATAAAATTTCTTAAAAGTAAAAAATTTTTTTAGACAAAAAAGCCTCCTATAATTAAATATTTTCAACCAAAAAAATTCTCCTATCAAAAAATATTTTCACCAAAAAAGCCTCCTATCTTGAAACTTTTTACGAAAAAAGCCTCCTGTCTACAGAAGGACGGACGGACGGACATCACAAATCCAATAGCTCATTGATATCAAATTAAAGTGAACTAATAAATTTATTTAGAATACATAAATACATATAAAATAGAATTTATATATTATTTAAATAATTTAAAACTAAACAAAAATGTTTTTTAAAATTTTTATTCTAAAGTTTATAAAATTATTCTTTTGTCTGAAATAAATTAAAAATTCTTATATAAAATTAAATCTGAAACAAAATACAAATCAGCTTTCTTGATATGATATTATCTAAACTTAAATATATTTAGACCAAGAACATAAAATACAAATTATATTTTTTTGATAACATTTAAAACTAAAGAAAAAATTTATTAAAATCTATTCGTTTATTATTAAAAAAATAAGTAAGATTTCTTAAAAATATTTAAACCTTAAACATGAAATAGAATTCATATTTTCTTGAATTTATTTAAAACGAAAGAAAATTGTTTATTTAAATTTTTATTCAAAAAAGTTTTAAAAATTTTCTTTTTCCATTGTTTATTATTAAACAAAAAATTACTAAGAAATGTTAAATATATAAAGAAATAATAATTTCTTGATATACTTTAAAACTTAAGAAAAGTTTATAAATATTTTTTTATATAAATTTATTAAAATTATTATTGTTATATATGTATTAAAAATTTTCTTTTGTCTTAGTTATATATTTAAATAAAATTTAATTAATAATTCTTATATAACTTTAAATTTGAAACATAAAATACAAATTATGTTTTCTTAATATCATTTTAAACTAAACATAAATGTTTATTAAAATTTTTAAAATTTTTTTCTTCGATTTATATTAATCAAAAATATAATTAAGGATTCTTAAATATATTTACATCTATAAAATAACTTACAAATTATATTTTTTTGATAACATTTAAAACAAAAGGAAAGATTTTATTAAATTTTTTTTTCTCTTCGTTTATTATAAAACAAGATCGTGACGTTCATAATATCTGACTTCGTATTATTATTTTTAGATGTATGGATATTATTTTATTGTTTAATGATTATTAGTGGTCGTTTGCTCACTACGTTAGATTGCTTCCCACTTACTATAATGCCTTTTATGGCATATGCCGGTATAGTCCGGTTTTTATAATATATTATCGCCCAAAAAAGCATATGCCGGTTTTTCTATTTACATTTGCCGTTTATTAAAGTGGAGTATGCCGATTATACTATTGATGTAATGGGGCAGTTATACTATATAACCGCCAAAAGTGGCATATGCCAGTTTTATTAATAACATATACCGTTTAATTCTTGATCTTATCTTAAAACATTTTCACTAAAAAAGCCTTAAATATTAAATTTTTTCACTAAAATGATCTCCTATTTTTGACATTTTTTTAACCTAAAAATCCTCCTATCAGAGTGGCGACACACGGACACAGACAAAGTCAAATCCAAGTCAGATTTTATCGAAGTCAGATAAAAAATAACTAAGTCTTAAATATATTTAAATCTGAAATATAAATAGTATTTATATTTTGTTTATATCATTTAAAACTAAAAAAAATGTTTATTAAAATCTTTTTTCTAAAAATATAAATTAAATTATTCTTTTCTCTTCGTTTTTTATTAAATAAAAATTAACTAAGATTTATAAAATATATTTTCACCTGTAACATAAAAAATTAAAATTACGTTGTAGTGAAGTACAAGTTTAGAATCTATTAAAAAAGAATTTATTATAAAAAAATAAGTTCATTTCTATACATTTTAAATGTTGAAATAATGGATTCTTTATTTATTAAATCAATCTCTGTTAAAGCTTATAAAATATTAAAGAAGAAATTGATAAAATATTTGTATTTTATTTTGTGTTTGAAACAAATTTTCTTAAATTTAAAATATTTAATAATCTTGCAAATGAAAAGTATTAAAATTCAATACTTTTTTCATTTCTACATATATCGTGCAAAAGTACATGTGAAAAACAAGAACGATGTGGTCTTGATATCTAACTCACTTCTGTAAAAATAAAATTAACTCAAATCTATTTTTCGTGTTTCTATAATGTTGGTCTATTATATTTTGTTAGAAAAAACGAGCTAAAAGTTGGTAATTTATCTTTTTTTGTTAGTATTCTCACTATTTTTTATAAAATATCTTAGTAAGCGATAATTTATTGAATCACAACTATTTAATTCAGAGATAAATTAATTTTTAATAATTTTATATTTTTTTCGAGTTAAATTATATTGAAAACAAAAACACTTTTTTGTTTCGTTATTAAAATTAATTTTTTATTTAAATATAAATTATAAATATTGAAAATAAATAGATTTTATTATTAGTTTTGCAATAAAATGTTTTCTTTGAAGTATGTAAAGATTATTAGAGAGAGATTTGATAGATTTGGTGATGATCTGTGTGAAGAAATCATTCAATATTTACCAATAAGTGATTGTTTTAATTTGCAATGCGTTAACAAACAATTCAAGATGAAAATATTTAATAAACAAATGAAACTCGTATTAAAAGATAAAATAGAAGAATATGAAAAGTATTCATGTATTAAAGACTTAACTATTAAATATGAGTCAGAAGACACTTTTGATTCAGATTATTCTTATTCATTTTCTGCAGTCAATAATCGTTTTTTAAATTATGTGTTAAATAAATGTGTAAATATTAACGATATAACTATTTATTGTTATTCGGGTGTAACAGACGAAACAATTCATATTATAAGCAATAACTGTAAACATATTTTGCATTTAACTATTAATGAGGATTTTTGTGTACAAGTTTTACTAGAAAGTTGGAAAAAATTTGGTGAAAATAGCCTCAAATTTCTTGAATCATTCAAAAATATTAACTTTGGGTGTAATTATCACTGTTATCTAGAAGTAATAAAAGCATTACTGTCGTTCACACCTAATCTGAAATTAATTAAAGGAAATTGTTTATCAGAGGTTTTTAATGAGTTATTGCCACTAAATAAGCGATTATTTAATTCTGTTGAATCAATAAACTTTTATCAAATAAAAGAGAAAAAGTTTCGAACATTTACTGATTATTTTAAACATCGATTGAAGTCATTGCGTGTTGTGGTTTGTTTTGAAAACGTCGATTTATCGAATCATTTGACTTACTTTGATGAATTAAAATATCTTTATTGTTACTTTTGGCATAAAAACGACAATAAATATATTGAAGTATTCAAACAGATTGGTTTGAAATGTACAAAATTGCGTGTAATAGTGATCGATAGATTGAATGTTCCATTTTATGAAGCATTCAACAATGGATTTAAATTAATTAAAAAGTTAATTATTAAAAATCGTTCATTAGTATGTGAAAATATTTCTTTTTTGAAAAACTGTGTTGAGTTAAAGAGTTTGGATTTAGAAGACTGTTTAATAAACGAAAGTGATTTTAAAGATATTCACATGCATTTACCGAAATTAAACTCTATTAGTATTATGTCTGCTGGTAATGTAGATGAAAAAAATATTGTTAAAATTATGAAACACTTGGGAAAATTACCAAATCTATTAAATTTTAAAATATTTTATTCAGAATACTAGAAAATTACTACTGATATTATACTATCATTTATTGACATTTGTTTATCTATCAGAAGAATTTATTTAATAGATTATTGGTTATTGTTAGATATTAAAAAACTTCGTAAGTATATCGCTTATAAAAATAGAAAGATAGATATAAATCACTTAAGAAAAGAAATTGATCTTAGCTATTGTGAAACAACCTTTTGTTAATAGTTTATACAAATATCAATATTAATAAATAAATTTTATTCGTAAACCATTTTTAATCTCTTATCCAACTATAATATGCCATATTTGAATATTACTTAATCATGAAAAAATTCATAAATAAAACTTTAGTGTTTTTAAATAAATTAAACTTTTATATAAATCTTAAGTAAAGATATATTTAATAAATTATGGAAGTTAAATATAATAATAAGCTAATTTTTTGCATAAATCTTCCTTAAAAAATACCTTTGTAATAATAAACATTAAATAATAATTATAATAATATAAATAAATATCGTTATTAAATTGTGTAAATGTTTAAAATGTTTAAATCTATATTTTATTTAGATTAAAATTAATTTTTAAATAATTTTTCTTTTTGTCTTTGTTTATTTATTTATTAATCAAAAAGTAAATCTATAAATTTTAAAGATAACAAATTCATATTTAGAGCTATGTTTTTTTATTAATTTATGTAGGCTAAAACACTCAAATTACTTTATTATTATAATATATATTGGATAGTATTTATCAAAAGACAAATCGATAATAAACCTGCTCTAATCAATATTAATAAAATAAAATTTATTCTTAAATAACTTTTATTACTGATCTTTTAATATTGAAATAACGGATTTATTATTTATTATAACAATCATTGCTAAATCTTTTAAAGTAATACAGAAGCGATCTATAACATTTTTGTAGTTATTGTTTGAAACAAATTTTCTTAAAATTAAAAATCTTACTAATCTAACAATTGTAAAATATCAAAATATTAAATTTTTTAATTTAAAATTTAGTACTTAAAAGTTTTTTTAAATAAAATTACAATAAGATTTTTTAATTTAATTTAAATTATATCAAGAAATTTTGAATAAATTATAAAAACAAACGTAAACTCAAAAAAGAAAAATCAAAATTTCAAAAATATAACTATTTTTAATTTATTGAATCAGTGTATATTTGAAATATAAAATCATTTCTATGTGGTCTTAGTTCAAAAATAATTTGTTTAATGGCTTTTTTAGGCTTACAATTGGTATATCTAATTATTTCAAAAATAATTTTGAAATTTCTGGCCTTAATTACTGTGATCATTAGGCACTCTATTTTTATACAATTAAAATTGATGTATATGCGACTTAAATATGCAACTAAACGAACAAAATATGCGCTTTTATATGCATTTAAATAAATAAAAAGTACTAATAAAAATTTAAAATAGTGATAAATCAATTCATTAAAATGTGTTAATTAGTAAAATCAATACTTTATATTGGTTTATAAATTTTTATTGATACTCATGAGTCAACCAGAGATGGAAATATTTCGCAATGTTTAAACATTTGGCGCAAATTTTAATTTATTTATAGTCTCCACGGTTTACTGGTTTCATTAATTTTTAAATTTTGTTATGTTTTTTTTCGTTAAACAACTTTTAGGACGAATTTCGTGTTATTTGTTCAATAAAAATTTTTATAACCTAGTTTTATTTGTTTTAAATATAAACTGATAAAGATTAATACATTTTTAAGAGTCTAGATTTTCGGAAGACAGATTTATAAAACTATTGGCTTATTCTTCGCATCATTTTTTGGTTAAAACAATCAAAAAAAAGTTTTTTGAATAATTTTGCCAAAAATAAACTCATTTTTAAAAATTTACTTTCTATATCTTTAAGAAAACTCAATTTATCACATTATTTTAAACAAAAATAACCCTTATTATTTGTTTTAAATTCGTTTTATTCATTAAACGATATCTGATAAAATTTGAATTTGTTGCGTTTTATTTCGATTAACTTGTTTTAACAGTAAACCGTGGACACTAATTATTTATTACCTTAATCTAACAATTAAAATTAGCTTATTATTATATAGACTAAAAACTCAAATGCTAAAAGAATTTAAGCAACAATTTTTCAAACAGGTTTAATAAATATAACTAATTATAGATTAATTTCTAATAATTTTTAAAACATTAAAAATTATATTTTTTCATTAAGAAATACTAACAAAAAAAATTTTCTGCAATACCTTAATTCACAGTGAGAATATTTAAATGTAAATGTTATTAATTTATTAATCACATATACAGTATATAGTAATAGCA
This sequence comes from Steganacarus magnus, assembly GCA_034698365.1. Taxonomy (NCBI): domain Eukaryota; kingdom Metazoa; phylum Arthropoda; class Arachnida; order Sarcoptiformes; family Steganacaridae; genus Steganacarus; species Steganacarus magnus. The sequence goes on along the minus strand of JAQIVF010002629.1, from coordinate 1,887 downwards.
AAAACAATATATATTTGCAATTGCATTGAAAAATGTACATTAGAAGTAAAAGAAAAAGTAAAATTTTTTTATTCTTTTTCTTTTACTTGTAAAAAAGTAAAACAATATTAATAAAAATATAGTACCGTATAATTTTAAAGCAGATTTTAAGTTTTGAAAATTAAAACCTACAAGAGAATTCTTTTCTAAAACTTTTAAAAAATTGAAATCTATAAAACTCAACTATTGTATTAAATTTTGAACCGTATAACTTATCAATTAGATTTCAATTTTTCTAAAATTTTTTAAAAAGTGAAAATCTATCATCAAATTCAACGATTGATATAAAAAATAGTACCGTATAATTTTTAAAGCTGATTTTTCAAAATCAAACCTTTTTTTTCTAAAAGAATTCTTTTCTAAAATATTTATAAAAATGAAAATATATCAAAGTCAGCTATTGTCATTAAAATATATTATCGTATAACTTTTCAAGCAGATTTTAATTTTTCAAAATCAATACCTCGAAGAGAATTATTCATTCCAAAAATATTTTAAAAATTAAAATTTATCAACCTCAGCTATTGTCATAAAAATTAAGAACCGTATAGCTTTTCAAGCAGATTTCCATTTTTCTAAAATATTTTATAGTGAAAATCTATCAAAGTCAACGATTGATATAAAAAATTGTAAAGTGTAATTTTAAGTAGATTTTATTTTTATCAAAATTTTACAAAAACAGAATCTCGGTGTGAATTCTTTTCTAAAATTTTTTACAAATTGAAAATCTATTAAATGCGGCTATTGATATAAAAAATAGTACCTTATAACTTATCAATCAGATTAAAATTTAAACAAAATTTTAAAAAATTAAAACCTCGGAGAGAATTTTTTTGTGATATTTTTCAATAAATTTAACTTCCCCTTTCGCTTTCAGAACTACACTAACAAAAACTCAATAAACAAAATCACCCTTTGTAATGAAGATAGAGATGGAATTTTAGGTTGAGCCTAAGACTTTATCATTGGCTCTTGGCTGAGAATTGAGTTCTTTCTAGACTGTAAGCTTAGGCTTTATAAAAAACTATAGGCTTATGTTTAGGCTGATACTAAGAAATAAAATCTAAGGCTTAGGACAATTGGCTATAGGCTCGGCATTAGAGCCTAAAACCTTATGCTTTAGTAAAAATTAGAAAATTTATTTTTAGTTTTGTGCAGATAAATCAGTGTATAGATCAAAATTCATAAAATATGATCAAAATAACTATTTCAACTACAAATGACATTAAAATTCTAATTAATTCTAACATTAAATTTATTTATATGAAAAATATTTTTTTTAAAAACTTATTTTTTAGAGCCTAAATGTTAGTCAGACTAACCTAATTTATAGGCTGTAAGCTTAGGCTTGTAAAATATGAATTGTCAGTCTTTAGGCTTAGGCCCAGCCTACAGCCTAAGCCTAAGGTTAGGTGGAATAATATTTCCATCAATAAATGAAGATAATAGAATCTCAAGAATTTTCTGAATCTAACAATGAAGTGGACAATTTCACAAACAGTCAGAGTAATTTGTACCCAAAACACTGGGCTTAAAGAAAATTCGTGAGAATATCAATGAGTTTATTAATGTTGACAATAACTCGAATATTTAAGATAATTTATTACATGCACTACATGCAAGAGTACTTCGTTTGTAGTAGTACTGTATTTAAATTATAATATTATATATAAATATTATTATATTATTTTAGATTTTAATTAATTTGATTTAATAATTTTTTTATATGAATTTAATTGAATGATTTTTTTAATTTTTTTTATTAAAAATTTTAAAATTATATTTTATTTTTTTAAATTATATAAAAATAATTAAAATTTTATAATCAAATTTATTAATATAAATTAT
>JAQIVF010002628.1:0-10683 GCA_034698365.1 Steganacarus magnus | reverse complement strand
ATTATGAGTTACTAAAAATAGAAATAGAAATGAAATTCTATAAGCATTAAGTTTCAATTGTTAATATTTCAGTTAAAGTTTATACCTCATATATTTGTAAAATTCTTTGAAAACATCAAAAAATAGGGAAACTGGTATTGAAAATATTGGTAAAAATATTGATTTTATTGTACATTATTACGCGAATCTAGTATTTACATGTAATAATTAAATTATAATAAAAATTGTTTAAAATGAATAGTAGTGTACGTATGTTTAAGGCACAAAATTCTCGAATTAATTGATTGCAAGCCATTCACCACTATCTGCTATTTGCTCGCTTACAACCAAAAATATTTCAGTATCATTGGTCCTATTTTTTTCTCGTAGAAATTCAATTAAAGCATTTTCCTTTAAAAATAAATTATCAATCATTATTAAATTAAAAACTCAATAAAATATTATTATCTAATTATAATAATAGTTACTGACATTTCCAATAAGTTGGGGCGAATCTAATTTCGAGTCTAAATTATAATAATTGTGGCAAATGGTAGTGATTGCGATCCAATGTTTTCTCGACGACAATAGACTGGTTGGCAATGAAAATAATGAACGCGCAGACCATTTCTGTTTGCAGTCTGGGTTCGGAATGTTTAGTATAAATCCTTTGATGTTTTTTAATTGCAGTATAGTTGGCTCTCTATTCAAATGTAATAAACAACGTTTCACTAATAATATAGCAAATAACAGTAAGATTTAATGTCGACTTTTACTGTGACTAACTTTCGTTTGTCGAACCAAAGTAATTCGTGATGTTTGAGGTGAAGCGCTGATATAATAACATTTATGTCGTAATTTCCTAAACCAAGCGATGATTTGTGAGGATTTATGAAACGACTATTTGGCGATAATCTATGTTTGCAATCAACCAATAAAACACTTTCAATCATAATTTATGATTATTTATATTTGTAGTGATCATACTTTTGGCAAATGACGTCCAAATCGGTTTTTGTGAATAAATGACACTGAAATATGTTATTCAATGCGTGCAATGCACACAATTGTTTACATTGTTTTTCGTGATAGATTTCCATTATTTAATGGCACAAACATCACAAACATTTATATTAATATTAATTACAATTCATTTTCACATCAGTTTTAAATTTGATAACAAAATTGCATTACTATAACAGGCATACAGTTTGGTAGATATGATAAGATGAAGTAATAATGCGTAACATTTCAAATAATGACGCGCTTAAGCGTAATTACACATCAAATGTTTCAACCATCTTATAGTCTTGAGCTGTAAACTCAAGTTTTTTAATTAAAAGCGGCGCAAAAATTGTTATCATTAATTTTTTTTCGTAAATTATACCAAATGCGGAATTTAATATTTAAAACTAATAGATGAATTATAAACGTATTGCGCACTGTTTTGAACCGATCGATCCATTAAAGGTACACTCAATAACATTGTAAATCTCTCTGTCCTTCAGTTTTTCTCGCTTTTCTCGCTTTTCTGTGCCCTTTGCTATCATTTTTATGCAGTGTATCAAACATCTCTTAATTTCATGTACTCAAACGAATAACTGTTTTTAGAGACATATTTGTTATAAATTTGACAGTGACTCTTCTTATGTTGCACATCAAACTAAATAATGAAACAACTAGAAAAAATGATGCAAAACAGTTTCATTTGATAGCTGCCTGCGTTCGCAAATCTCGAGCTCAAAGCACACAGTATCACACAGTATCACACATTATCTTGCTTTGATCAAAACTGTGGCACAGTTTCTCCGCATATACCGATAATTTTACAAATACTTTATATTTCTAAAATCAAATTTTTAGCACAAATGTTATTTATTTTTTTATGATTGAGATCATAGTATTAAAGAATTGTGATAAAATAAATAAAATTCAATGTAATACATAAATCATAATAAGATTAAAAATTTACATAAAACCAATAAATAGTTTAAACAATTTATTATCAAATAAAAATTAATATAAATATAATATATAATGTATAAATAGTATAATTTATTATAATTTTGTTTGCATTGATTTACTAGAAAGCTTGAGTGAAGGATACCTAGAAAATGAGTGATGCAAACCTATATCATCGCTTTTGACGAGAGTCGAAACATTTGTTCGCATCGTTGTGTCCGCATTGATATAGTCTGCAATTATTAACGTTATTTCGAGTATTTTGGTTTTAGGCATTATAAAGAGAAGACGTTCCGATTTAAAACTGTCCGCTCGTGAGCTGCACGATCCAGACCCGGAACCGGAATCGGTTTCCATACCAAAGCATATATTCTTATTTGAAACTACAAGCATAAAGTCGTCTTTACATCCGCCGAATGTGATCAAACTTTTATATGAGTATTGTTTAATAATGTGAAACGAGTCGTAATCCAAAAGAGCTATAGAATCTTCCGATACTGCGATCCATAGTTTAAAGTGTCGATTCAAAAGCCCAAAACAAGCATTTGACGGATCGTTTATTTTCATTGGTTTAGAAAGTTTCACATCATATAACTTTGCGCCACAAAAAGGCCACTTTCGAGTACAGTTTAAATAAATACGTACGCAGTCTGCAACAGATCGACCTCTCAATTCCATCCACTTATCGCGAACCGAATGACTCAATGATTTCATTGAAATACCATGGCGTAAATGAAACGGAAAAAAGCGTTCAATAACTTGATCCAAAACAATCTGAATGCGAGTTATATTAACAAAATCTCCGAATTCGATTTGTGCCATTAAGGCAGACAACTCTAAACCTAATTCTTCAGTAACCGGAAACTTGGCGTTAATTATTTCGTTATTTATTTCATAAACAAATAGAAGTCTTTCTTTATCTGTTTCTGATTTAATGAAATTTTTCATATAAAGACGATGCTTATAAATCAGTTTAATCACTCTAGTATTTTCGAACTTTCCGTGATGTTTCTCTCGCAAAACCATTTCCCATTTCGATATTATATCAGCAAGTTTTGAATCACAGTCTAATAAATGTTCGCCGCAATTATCAATAGGATCGTCGCTATATAATGCAAATCCTGAGTAACAATTTTCACGAATACCAGCTTCGGAATTGATTGATTGGCAAAATTCTTGTATAGTAGAAGAGCCATCAAAACCAACCACAATATAACTACCGTTTATAAAATTGACAGGAATGCTGTGTGGGAGCGAATGATGATAAGGATTTCTCAAAAAAATAGAAAGCACTTCCATTCTTGATGGACGATACTCTCGTCCACCGTTTTTTAAAGTTCTTTCTAAGGCTCTTTCACAATAAATAGCATATTTTCCGATATCGGTTTTTAAATCTGCTGATCGTCGAAGATGTTGCCGCAAATACCACAGAGTTCTGCTGTGAGGAACAAATAGTGACACAGCTAATGATAAAAACTGAAAACCTTGAATAAAAACATAGTTTGAAGGATTTAATTTGTCGTAAGAAGGTATTGAATTTAAGGAACCAATCATTTCATTTATAGATGTCGGTGACGTTTTTTCGCCCGAAATATTAGAATCGCAGGTAAATATTGTCTGAGAAGCACATAATAAAAACTGGTGAACACCACTACTACCACATAGTTTGGCATTTAGATGTGGTGTGGTTTGTTTGGCTAATTGTAAATATAGTTCACTAATAAGTTCGGAATGATTCAGACATAATTGTAACGAATTTTGCACCAGTGATACGTGATAATCAATTCCAGGAGAGTCTAATGGAGCAGAAATAAATAATTGAATCGATTTAAATAATTTAATAGCTTCGCTACGAAGATAATCATTTGGCAATGTTGTTAATGGCTCTGAAATGTTTTCCTTGGAGTATAAAAGTAAAGGATTTTTCCAAATCGAAAGTGCATCCAATTCGATAGTGCTTTCGGTTTGTGCGCGCATAAGACGCGATATTAGATGTTCGAAAGAAGAAATAGAAGAGTGTTCGCCAGATAACACTACATTGATGTGATACATCCAACTGTCCAATTCTTGCTTAGAAGCTAATAACAAATAAATTGGTTCTGAGCATTGCTTTTGAAAAATAACAATAGTATATTTTGAATATGACTCGTCAACATTGCTATCACTTATAGAATGATCAGTCTTCACACTTTCTTCGTTATCACTATCTGATATATTGTCTAATTCTTCCACTTTAGCGCCTTTAAGATCGGTGTGACCAAAAGGTGTGCTGTCAGGAGACTTACAATATACCAAATGCCTTCCATAGAGAGCACACCAACACTTCTTGGAGTGTCCGTGCTTTACTTTAACCAACCACGAGGCATATGTGGCTTTTTGATTATCACGAACACAAAACGAAGTGTTTCTTTTCACCACGTTTTGCAATATGCGAATCCATTCTTCTAATACTGCGATCGAATCTGCAGTCAAATAATAAACTTTTTTATTACCCGTTATTATTTGAAACGTTCCCGAATCGTTCGAAGATATTCGACAGCCCTTTGCTAAGTGTATCTCTCCTTTCGGCTTATTTCGACTTACATCACTTTGAGATTTATAATAAGATAAAATGCCATCTTTCAAAACAAACCACAATTTTTTCCAAGTTTTAAGTCTTCCTCCAAGTTTTGTTAAATGTCCGCTTTTTTCAAATATATCACATTGAGTTTGATGAGTGGGTCTTTGCAGCGATGAAAATCTGTTTGGTGTCATTACTTGTTGATTGTTTGACGTCAAGCCAATCGCGTCCATCGAATAAGATAGAAGAGCATCGGGAGGAATGGCGTAGTCTTCAGACACTTCCGACTCCATTGTTGCCTCTCTCTTCATTTTATTAACACAATGAGTTAATATATCGCTCGAAGATGTGGTTCCAGTGGTTATCGTCGTTGTAGTTATTCTCATGTCTTCGTCATCAGATGATTCGGTGGAATCATCGGTGAACGGAATCGATCGTATTCTGGATGCTCTTCCTTTCACTAATAATTAACATAATTAACAAATATTAAACAAATAATTATATTGAATGATTTGTTATAACGTAATAGACATACGATTAACATATGCAGGAACGCTGTATTCCTTAATCATTGTTATTGTTTTGTCACAATTAATGTTAAAACTATTCGATAAATTGCTATCAGTCTTATGAGTGACGCGTAATGAATGAGTTGGTGTTGACGTCAAACTCTTAATGCCTGAACTGGCGATTTCGTATATTCGCGACTCCCATGATGGACATCGATGTGGAGGAAGTGGTGGATGCGGTGAGTGTGGTGTCTGTGGTGATGGCGGCGATGACGCGTTGTTTCTAAATGAGTATTCAACAAATCGCTTCATGTGATCGGTTGGCGTATAAATTTCGCTGTAATCGTCAAATTGGTTGTCATTTGTCACCATTTTCTTAAAAGCTTGAAAATTAAATTTTCTCATTTCAGACAATTTTCGATCTAAACTGCCAGATCGAGAGTGATATATATTATTTTGCCGATTCATTTCAAGTTATTATTCAAATAATAAATAAATAAATAAGAAGTGGATTTGAAAACATAGTTTTGATGCCATATTCACACATCGATTGGGTGTTTCTCTCCACACACACACACACACACCTCACTCACTCGCTATGAGTCATCCTTATTATTATACAGTCATTTACAACACAATAGACTGATCGAGTGATACAGCAACTGTTGGTCGTTCACACCACACCACACCATTACTTTCATCATTTATACCATTTTCAGCACTTTTCAAAACTAAGGTTTTCTATACTTACGATTTATAAGTTTTAGCCGTTCCAACAAAGAAAAATCGAAATGCTATATCATATCAAATGATAAATCTAATCACAAACAGCAAAAATTATAACAATACAAACTAATTTAAAAAACAATTACAGTAATCTAAAAATAGTTTAATACTTGTAACTTTTATCAGCCATCAATTGTATACATTTAATACTATATTTCAAAGTTACGATAACATTCAAGTATTTGATTTAAAAACTCATGATTAAATACACAATTTACATATTTAATTAAATAATAAAAAAGGAAACAAATAAAATATTATATAAAACTTTAAATGAACATTTGTAAAATAATTATATAAAATGTGGCCTAACATAACAACAGACTCTTCGCAATTTCAATTTGGTATAACTTTTTGGTCGATATTACATTTAATTCTTCTATGTTTAATAAAATAACAATAAATAAATGTTATTCGTAGTAATAGTTACGATGTAATGGTGTTAAAGTCCCATATAGTGGTGCTCTCGAATTGAATGTGAAGTGTTCGGTAAATTCAATTGAGTATCGGAATGAGAGTGACCTTCTCTTTGAATCATTCGTTCACTAAATAAATATAATGATAAATTCAAGAAAATGCCTGTTACTGTTAATATGAATACCTTAGAAAAGGTAACAATGAAATAAGACTTTCTTTATCGTTGATATCTTGATGCTGAGACTGAAGCAAATTTGTAAGATTACGCAAATAGAACTCTAATCTTTTACGCCTCTCCTGAACCACTTTTGAGTCTTTATATCCTATCGTTTTTTTCGGTGGAAAATCAAAAGTATTTAAAATCGGAAATTTTTTACGAAATGATTTATGAAGATCATAAAACTGCGAGTAACGACGGTATATATTCCATTCTTCCTCTTTAATTCTGATATAGATTTGATAGACGTGATGCGATTTATTCTTCTGTCCTCCAGCCAAAAATGCTGTCGGAATCCATATATTAATTAGAGGATAAGTTATCGCTGTTTGTAATGATACAGAGCTGTCGAAATCAGATATAATGCTGAAAGTGTCGTCTGAATTTTGATTACATTCAAGAAGCTAGAAATATTCAATTAAAATATAATAAATAATATTGTATTGACAGTTAATTAACTATGAACATACAGGTCCTCGCAAATCAATCAATTCCTCTCTAAGCCTTCGAATAATAGCTTCCTTTTGGTTAATAATGCGATGCAAGTGATCATTAAACTCAACTAACTCGCCATGCATTTCTGCGACCTGAACCAATTTTTTTTCGTACTCATTTATTTCATTGTAATATAAAAATGAAGACGAATAATCTATATGTTGATCACAATTGTCTAATTTGTCTGCCGATAAATCTTCCACATCTTTCTTCTGACCAAACTTCAAAAGCTGAACGGCTGCTATATATTTCTTAAGCTGTATTTTTAAAATATCGTTTTCCTTAGTTTGTGCGTCATTTTGTGCCTCTAACTTAGCAATTTGTTCTTCGTATTTAGTTTTCAAGCATTGCATTTCAATGCGAGTCGTTTCTAACTCATTGCTCGCGTTTGCCATCGACTGCACAGAATTGTCACTTTTGTTTGTTTCATTGTCGATCTCATTTGACTCACTATTACTAACTTTGTCAGAATCGCTTACATTGTCCTCAATAGCCAATACTAGCGAAGTGCCGAAAGGTGTGAGAAGATGTTGTTTTATAGAATGATTTTCACTTTGAATTTGTTGATTGGTCTGAGACTCTGATAGATCGTCGCCAGAATGGCTCGCAAGTTCATCGCGCTTCGAATCGAGCACTAAATTCGGAGACGAGAGACAAGTGGATGGAGCGCTGCGCGCGTACATCGATGTGTCGTTATCACTATCTTCTTCGTCACTCAACGATATAACACTTACGGGCACTTTCTTCGCGCGACGACGGTTTAAATAACGATCACTGTTAGCAGAAGACGCCACAAATACTGGCAACGGTTCATTCATCTGCTTTATTTGGATGCCATTTGTTTGATTGTCTGATACGTTGTTCAACTCAGGATTATCGATATTAATGGCAAACAAAATGGATGACAATCCACGAGCGATTGTTGGAAGCACTGAATTTCTCTCTTCGTCTCGCAAAAGAGCCCACTGTTCGTAGAATTGGGTTCGAAGCGTCATGTCTTGCAGAAACAACAACATATACCTCTCCAATGAGTGCTCGTTTAGTGCGCTTCGTAACCACGATCTGCTTCTACCGATATCTGTTTGCACATTAAGCAGAAGATAATAGCGATCCAACTCGTGTTTCGAGAGGTGTAGGCTAACGAATTGCCACAAACATACGCCACCTTCCGCTCCATTGCGCGATAACTTAATGAGTGGCGCGAATCGAGTGTTTGTCACCAAGTTTTTCACCACTTTTCTGGAAATGTCCAAAATGTTGGTATTAGTCTTGAGTCCGTGTGAGAGCGCACTCTCTAATGTGTGGCAAAGTCTCACCACTCGATCATCCAATTCTGTGGCCAATTCGGTGCGAACGCCAAACCGTATTTGACACTCTTTAACGCACGACAATAGTTTGGTCACAATTAGTTCTCTCTCTTCCATATTTTAGTATAATAATGTTATAATATGTGCAATACTGTAACAGTACATAAATAGAGTACAATGCATTATGCAATGGTTTGATAGCAATCAATGGTTCGCAATATTTTAGTGTTCGCACTCACACTCAATGTGTGTGAATGTGTGAGTCAGTGAACGAGAAAATATATTGTAAGAAAAATAATGCATTATTACGTAACGTGAATTTTACCGATTAATATACGCGTCTGACTGGCGTTTAGAGGTTGAAAAATATACATTTTTACAATTCTCACCCGCATATATAGTGTAGTCAATTCCCACTCCCGTGAATAGAAAATTACCATATCCGCTACTCCCGCCCGAAATTCCCGAAAAATGCTGTTTTTATATTCAAATTTCAATTAAAGTATAAAATTTTAAAATATTTTATACGAATATTTACTTAGAATATATTTTACTTAATAGAATATATATATTGACACACTCACTCAGTTATTTTAATCGAAAAACTTTATGAAAATTTCGTGGGCCATAAAAAATTATAAAAATTAAACGACAATTTTGAGTGCTTTTTGTAATTTTTCCATTTATGGGAATTTGCGGGAGTTTGCGAGAATCTCTCCCATCGCGCAAATTTTTTAATCTTTTCTATTCCCTCCCATCCCGCAAATTTTTTTATCTTTTCTATTCCCTCCCATCCCGCAAATATTTGAGGTGTACACACTCCCTCCCGCTTCCCATGGGTCCCGCTTTCAACCTCTACTGGCGCTGTCTATCAATGAATCGTTCACTGGTGTGAATATTACTATATTGTAAAGCATTCTACAGATGTCATTAAGAGATTTTTTGGTAATACTTATAAATATTGCCTTTAGATTGACATCGAAGCAAACAATCGATATGGTGTTAACTTAAACGCTGAGACCTTATCGATTGTTTGCAACGATGTCAATCTAAAGGCAATATTTATAAGTATTACCAAAAAAATCTTATTGACATCTGTAGTATGTTGTAAAAGTGTTTGTGGTTTTGGTTAACGATGGATTAAACCAATGGTTTTTTAAATGGATTGGTTTGGCTTGAGTTTTTTAAAATTTTATGGTTTGCAATGGTTTTTATTTTTTTTAAAATCCATTGGATAAAACTACAAACCGTTAAATTTTTTAATGGATAAATTGATTACATATGTTTAAAAATTGTCGTTTAAATCCAATGAGTTTTTAAGACCCCTTCTTATCTCTGGTCATCTTACTTCAACGATAGATCACTGCAGAATTTCTCTAAACCAATTTTTTGCCTTACCTTTCAGGATTCCTGGCAAACGCTCTACTTTTGTTGCTTCATTCCATTTGTTCAGCTTTGACATAAATTCAAAATCTTCAATCCAAGCGATGAGGTCCTGTCGAGGATCTCCGCTGAACAATTCGATTTTGTACGCATATGACTGAACGATTCCACTCTTTGACCCTTCGGCGGGATTATTAATCTGTTAACCGGTACCACTTTCTGCCAGAAACACGTTCTCAATCGCCATTATTTATGTGAGCTCCGAAAGAGCACTTCACAAAAATCTCTTGAAATATAAAATTAGCTGTAAAACCCTATCCGAATCTCGTTGTGACCTCCAAATGTGACGATTCGACGCGTTTATTAAATAAAACTGTTCTTTAATTTAAACAAATAAAATTAAAATTAAAAATACAATTTTCGGCCAAAATGGCGCAAACACTTTACACAAAATTAAGGACACAATAAAATGGGACGAACTTCACTCTTCGGGAGCTAAATTATTAATGGCTGTTCGACTGTAATTCTGCTGACTAACACCGAACATAATTAACACGACAGTGGCTCAATCAGTCGGTGCTCATAAAGAGCTCCGCCTAATGGCGCCACAATATTGTTTAGAAAATAATATAAAACAGTAATACAAATAAATATTCTCAGCAAACAATACTTTCAATAATTTTTAACTTAAAAATCATTGTTATGATAAGTACTTCAATGAGTTCACACTAAAAATTGTTTTAGTCTGTGTTCAACACTCGCATTGAACATCACAAGCTTTTATGCGTCCAACAATTTAAGCAAATATTTTTTTAGTAGATTGTTGTTTAAATTTTTTTTGCAACTATACATTCTTATATTACGAATTGTTTAAACAAAAAATTTTCCGAAAATTAAAAACATTGTTCTAAATAGTGTTTATAAAAAATTGATCGTCCAAAATAGCCTCCTATAATTTAATTTTTTTTCGCTAAAAAAGCTTCCTATAATTAAAATTTTTTACATGGTTTGATTTAGATTTGAAAAAAATATTTTGGTTTGGTTTGGTTTCAGAAAAGTCAGACCATG
>JAQIVF010002627.1:0-10683 GCA_034698365.1 Steganacarus magnus | reverse complement strand
GCAAACCCTAAAACCTAACTTTTATGCATTATATGCATTTAATATGCAAATATGCATTTATCCGGATCCTGATCATTATCATCAACACAAGTTTGAATAGATTTTAGATGCGCTTCACAACGACTTTTAACTAAATTAAGTTGCTTTAATAAATCTTGTTTCGCATCATAGAGTATTTCGTATTCACTTATAATATTCCTATTTTGCTTAATTAATCGTTGATTTACATCATAGACTTTGCGATTTTCAAGCAATAATTCCTCGTTTCTGCAGCGCAGCGATTGATTACTGCTATGAAGTATTTCGTTTTCGCAATGAAGATCTTCATTTCTGAACACAAGCGCCTGATGCTCTGATAATACTGTCTCAAAATAACTTGTTTTACGTTTATTTTGATGCGCATCACTATTAGTTTGTTGATCCATTTTCTTACTGTCAGTTGTCGGCCACGGAACTGTTATATCAGTTAAAATAGTTTCTTTTGATTTTATTTGAAGCGAGTTGTCTCTTCTCGTGAATGACCATCCGTGAGTCTCAGGACTAATGATTGTATACGTTTTATGGCGTGTTGACTGATACAATCTGACTTCCATTAATTAAACCTTGAATTAAATTTTTTTAGAAACGAGTAACGCATGCAAACAAATACAGAAAATAAACCAAAATTACAATAAATAACACAATTAAGTTAAACTTAATTTTACAAACGTCCGATTTATGTTAACTACAAAACTTAATTTAACAATAAATTATACATTTTTCGCTAAATTTATTGATAGATGGAACTTTTAAAACATTATAGAACTAAATGTGTTAAATATACTTATTTTCTAATCATTATTACCGTTAAATAACCAAAATTTCTATCATTAAGCATTTTGCAATGTTTTCGATCAATATTCGCTTAAATTTCGCGCTAAATAAATATATAAAGTTTTTTAGTTTGAAATAAAAAGTTGTTATCTTAAAACAAATGTTAATTAATAAGACTAATAATATTTACCGTAAAATTCTTTTGAGATTTTAACGAAATATTAGTGAAAGCAATTGAATCCAATTAATTCACAGAATATCGAAATTGAGCGCACAATTTGAAGACAATAATAATTAACAAACAATATTAATCACTAATTTATACAATATTTAGATTAATTATGTCGAAGAAATTGCTAGTTTTCATAAAAAAATCGATATATATGTGTTTGTTTACAAAAGAACGTTTAAACAAAGAAAACTACGCACTAATTAGTGCGGCCGTGCAATATGACACCGTAGTGTTACATTAGTGAGTAACACACCAGTAAACGCAATTTTACATTTTAGATGATTTTTACTATATTTATGGGCGCACAATATTTTATAAATAACGTCATTTAAAATGACTGACTTATCTTTGGTCGGCTTACAACTGCAAATAAATCTTTAATTTAAAATTGCAAATCTAGTATGAAGTTTGCAATTCTACCATGAAAGACATGCATTTGCATAAGTTTGCGTTTAAATAACTAAAAAAACAACTTAACTCTTAGTTGGGATTCAATATGATTTTATAAATAATACATACAATATAATCTTTATATACTGTAGTCTGAAAAAACAAGAAACTGCTAATATTCTGCAGTTAATTATCTTAGTTTACCAAACAAAATAAAATTAAAATTAAAGTAGCGCAACATTTCTTAAAATAATTTAATTTCTATTAATTTAACTCAATTAAAATAGTTTATAAAATAAAAATAATGTAATTTATACAAATTAATGTTTTGAATAAACTAAACATGATATTTACATAATGAAATGAAACCAATTAATTAATATTACAAATAAATGACTATACATTATTATTTACATATTTAAATAGACTAATTAGAAAAAACGAAATATTTTATGCACACATATAGCACTTGTAACATAATTGTACTTTTTGTTGATTATAACTTAACTGAATTTAATTGAGCGCACAAAAGTATTAACGAAAACAAATAAAATTATTGCATACTAAATTACTTACAAGAAATCATTAGATTATTAATGTTTATATGTTTGTCTAAATTAATTTATTAAAGTTGAGTATAGACTATTGAATAATATTTTATTTTGCGCCAATTTAAGCTCAGTTCAGTTCAAACAATTGTTATCACAAGTTAAGTTCATTTTTTGTCTCAATGACATTACATTTTTGAAGCAACAATAAGTGTGAGACGTGCTTATGGCTTCAATAATCTTAGCCTTTGGCTGAATTGCATGTAAAACTGAATTCTCGATATCCTTATCGTAATATCGTTTGAAAGGCCTGCCATTTTTCTCGTGACTTTGTCTTATATATAACTCTATTTCCGACCTTAAAGTTATAAAATTAATTAAAACTGTTATGGATTTAGCGTTAAAATAAACAAACTTATACTTACAGGCTCTCACGTGTTCAATTGTCAACTCGTTTCGAATTGATTTTCCATTTTCCTTCAAATAACCACTGACTATATAATTAATGAATGCGTATCGCGATTCCTGATCGATGTTTTGCCGAATTGGCAGAAATTCCCTTTCAGTGTCGAAATGCTTTGCTCGGGGAAAGTTGTCTCGTAGCGCTACATTTATTTCTCTGCCGGTGTAAAGCAAAGTTAGTTCTTTGGCCGAAACGATAACTTTATGGTCGTATTTCGGAGTCACTGCCTGAGTCTCGTCTGCGAATGTCAACGCCATATCATAGAAGCGAATATTGTATTCGCGAAGAACTTCTTTCGAGAGTCCACAGCACTCAAAAGACAATTCCTTGTTGTGGACGATAACAAAACCGCCTTCTAAGAAAAAATGGCTTTAAAAGGAGCGCAAAAAAACACAAACACATACTTAAGTGTCTTCGGACGTCGAGCCACATTTCGTGATTGTCCCGTCCTCTTTCCATTTGCAATAAAGATGTCTGCGAAGTTTCGGTGCAGTTGGAGATGATGTTAATAACATTATTAACAAAAGTATAATAAACTGGACACACAGTGAGATTATTTGCCATCGTTTGTATAATCACTTCAGTCACGTAATAACCGCCAAAACATTTTGCCCGTTTGCACGCCAAACTGAATACCGGACGCTCTTTTTGATTTCCATTTTCGTCTAAATCGTCTGAAAGTTTGACATAGTAATCTGGTTCCGGTCCACCATCAATGAGGAGGTATTTCCAGTAGTGATCCAATGGTATGTTGATCGCACAAAGTTCTTGTAGTTTCTCGATCCACTCGACTCCTCCGATAGCTTTTGGCTTCTTCTTGTATGGCTTAACACCAATTGCTTTAGCGATCATACAATCACACATATAGTGATCATCGGCAAAACAAAACATACAGCACTCGCAGTTCTCGCTGAAGTGCCATTGAAAGTAATTGACACCAGTTTCCTTCTCGACCCGATTGTAACAGAAGTCGCACTTGTAATGATGCGCTTCATTATCTAATTTAATTATTTCCTTATGTCTGTTCGCAATATATGATACGTTATCAATAGCACTGACAACTATTTCTGTTTTTCTGATTCGCACCAACAATGCTCACGTGAACCCAAAGACTTGGCGCAACACTTGTGATGATTTGAGTGACACCCAAACCTTCTAACCACAAGCGTTTACTGATCATTGTCGACATAACTTGAGGCAAACAAGCAAACCAAACAAGAATTTCTGATCTGTAGCGAAGTGGCGATCGAATTCCCTTATCGGGAATAAAATCACTTCTTGTTTTCCGAGCAACTCGTTGAGTTAATCTTGATTTGTTTGCGACCGATGGATGAATTGATCTGATTCTGCGCTGAGTTCACTATTTGCCTCCATGAAGACTTCTGGTCGATAATATCCGATCATAGTTAGTCTAAATATATTAAAACAATGCATTAAATACTTAAATCAATTCAATTTAAAACTTTACTTAACTTATAATTTGACGATTGATTACCAAATATGATTAATTGATGAAACGATGAATATTTACAATGAAATAGTGGCGAATTGATGATAATGATACTGCGCTGTATTTAAATACATTATTTAATTATCATTTTTACTAATATTATTGAATTTGATTAACAAAATACCTTAAACATAGATGAGAATGTCTATTTATAGATGAGTGATGTTATACTAAATAAAATTACGTCATATTTTATTGCGCCGTCACTTCAAAAATAATGCGCACTTTTTTCAAACACTGCGCATTGCTCACAACTATGCGTTACGCCTCAATAAAATATATGCTCCACTGACTAGCGTGTGAACACATAATTTTTCGCTTGTGAACCCTCACAGGTGGCGCTACATCATCTTTAATTAGATCACTTTTTCGCTACCTGAAACCGATCACAAAAATTTTTTAGTGTGTAGTCTTACTTATTATTTAGTTAAAATATTATTATTATTTTTTATATAATTAATATTCCTTTCACTTATTATATAAAATAATGATCTCTCTCTCTCTCTCTCGCGTATAATTGCCAAAAATAATATTATGCACCTATAAAAAAGTGTATTCGTGCGGTAATTAATCGAAAAATTTAAAAACATGGTTAATTGCAACTTGTTTCGTTTACTCGACAATTCTTAATAATTAAAAGTCCATGCACTGCCATTCGTTATGAATCAAAATTGTAATCTATTTAAAAATTTTTAAAAACCATTAATTTTTATAACTTGACATCACATTTAAAATAAAGTTGAAAATGATTTATAATTAGATTTTTTTAAAAGTTCTTTAGACACATTAAGATTAGATTGTACTTAAATTACATCAAAGTTAAGTAAACCTATGCACACAAAAAATCTCGCTCATGGGTATAACAATATCGGTCTTTCGGGTTAGTCTGTCTGTGTTTGCACCACCGACTACAATGTGGGTTTAAACCATAGAATAAAATTGTTACACGTGTTATTGAATCGTGCAATCGATTGCATGTATTGAATCTTCATAACTGTGTACGCGTAGTACCACCAGTTTTGCAATCTTTTATTTTTCGTTGCGATACGTTTCCTCACGAAAAATTCACGTTAGATGTGGTGAACACTAGTATCAGTAACGTTGTCTTATTGGTAATAATGCCTAGTAACTTAATTAAAAAAGCAGATTGAATTTGTTTGCGTGTTATCTGAGTATTGTTATTGTTGGAAGTATTTCTTTTTCAATTCAAATTCTACAGTTAACCACGTTAACACTAACTTCTTTTTTCTATATGAGACACTCATGAATCTTCTAATAGTGACTGAAATTAATTTGCAAAAATTATTAATCAAACAATAAAAAACTGAACAGTACAATACATACAATATTAAACCATACTTCTATAGATCATAATTAAGCAATAATTAAGGTTTCCGTTACCTAGTTTGTAAAATTATTTTAATAAATTTTAAACGAAATTTAAAATTTTCAGCTTAACACAAACCTTTATCACAGGTTGTCTTCGAATTCGTATGTTTGTGAAGATATTCTGTGTAAATATTTGACGGCATTTTTCACATTTATATGGTTTTTCATCATAACTTAAATGTATTTTTTTTATGTTTTATTAAATTGATTTCTACATTAAATTTTTTATCACATTTTTCACAAATGAATCTTTTTGTGATAACAATCTTTTCATGTTTAATGAGGTTTGCTATATAAGACATTTTGAAATTGCAATTTTTTATATTGAAACAAAAAAATGCAAATTTTGGAGTTTTCTGTTGTGTTATTTGTATCATTTTCAACATCAGTGCTCTGATGAACTATTGTATGAATGATTTTCAATTTTTTCTGATGGGTTATTTATATCTGTTTCAATATTAGTGAACTTCGCTGACCGTTACCACCCGCGAGAGTAATAATGATTGAAGCGGGAATGTCCAGAATCGTCGCTTAATCGTAAACGTGTCGAAACCAATAGTTTGCTCAATGAACCGGTGAATCGGTAATAACCGGTTAACGCCCACAATAGCGGTTAATAATAATAAATTCTGGTTTGCACTGCAAACCGTGTAACAAATAAATATAAATTTGATTTTGAGTAAATGAGTGTAAACAGTAAATGAGTTCTGGTTAATAATCAGTAAATGAATTAACGATAAAATCTTATTTCGATTAACTATTAAATTAATGACTATTATATCTAGTCTTAACCTTATTTCGGTTAATTAATAAATAAATAACAAATAACACTTTTATCGCGTTAATAGTTTTATTTTAATTGAATATAAAATGCGACTTTGTTTCGCCGCTCCTGATATCAAAATGAATTTGTTTTAGTTTAGTGAGCGCTGAGATCAATAGTTTTTACTTTGTTAGTCATTTGCACTTTTAATAGTTTTTATACATTAATAGGTTTTAAACTTTTAGTATTAGTTATTAAAGGGTTTAGAGATGTTTCGCGTAACCGTGACTATTTGCGTGATTCATTAGTGTTCTGATCGCTATTGTTTATTGATTCAATTTGTTATGTGATAGTTAGTTTTTCGGTAGTATTTTTTTTAATATTTTGAATTCTCTAAGAATTAATTATTAGTGTAATAATGATTTTTAATAATTTTGTTTTACCTTTTCATGATTTTTCTTCTTACTAGATAAACCACTAGTACCTGGTTAATAAATGTCGATGTCATTTGTATGAATGTTTAATTTTCTCTTTTTATATTTTTCCAGATCTGGACAATTTATCTTTTTCTCCTCTACCCATTGATTTTACTTCTCATCGTAATCTTCCATTTAACATAGTAGATGGTTGTTGGTACTCCAAAATCATTGTGTACACCAGATAAATCTTCCAAAATTTCTTCAATTTCGTAATATTCGTCATTTTTTTCCTGTTTATCCACATAGGCCTGAGCTTGTTTTAATTGTCGCAACATTGTTAATTAAATCTATTAAAAAATGAACAAAAATAAATTTTTACATCATTTTATTTTAATTTTTATTTAAATATTTGTTGAAAAATTATTTTTACCAGTTTTGTTTAAAAAAATTTTAAGACAATAAGCCTATGATATTTCAAAATTTTGGGGTCCATCGGAAAACTCATCGGAATTAAACGATAATTTTTTTGATTTCTCAAAATTTGCATATAAGTTAGCAAAAATAGCATAATAACATTTAATAGTAAAAATAGCAAAAATAGCATTTATAAATAGGTATAAAACGTATCCTTATCACCCATTTCGCGCATTTATTACATTTATATGCATCTAATTTATGAAATAAAAAAGTAGCAAATGCTACCATTTTCGATCTCTATTCATAAGAGACAGCATTTCGTACGTGTGTGTACACATTTTTCCATTTTTGCAAATTTGTTTCACTGATTGTCTCTTAAAACGCGCGCACAATTGTTTTAAGTGTTTGCAACTGTTTTTCTTGAATTAAATCATAAAAATAATTAACGATAAATTAATAATATAAGCGATGTCTTCATAAATGATCACTTGTTATGTGAAAACCCACTCATTTAGTTTGAAATGAATGTGGCGGTTGATCGTCAATATAATTTAATTAAAACTTTTACCGATATTAACCATACCTATCCAATGGATTTTTATGCAACGAATAGCTATGGAAATAAATGTCATAATGATTGTGTTTGCGAGAAAGTTTAGTTATGACTTATATTTGGTTAAAATTGAAATTTTTAAAAGTTTATTCTTTATTTATATTAGGCTTATATGAAATTAAAAATACAAATAAATTTAATATCTAGAGCCTCAAAATGATAGCATTTGCTACTTTTTTATTTCATTAATTAGAAGCATATACTTGTAATATATGTACGAATTGGATGATTATGAGCCGTTTTATGCATGTTTATAAATGCTATTTTTTGCGATTTTTAATAGTAAATGCTATAATGCTATTTTTGCCATCTTATGTGCTATTTTCCCGAAAACCAAAACATTATCGTTTAAATCTGATGAGTTTTCGTATGGCCTCAAAATTTTTGAAAATTCAAAAATTAATTCTCTTTATTTTATTTGATTAAATTTATAAATTCTTTCTTTAGATACAAAGTTTTAAATTATTTAACACAGAAAACAAAAAGGGTTCAATATAAAGATCTTTTCTCCAAAATTTTAATCTTTACATTATTAATTAGTAAAATAAATGCTATTTTTAATGCTATTTTCGTTAATTTTTAGTGCAATTTATAGCGCTATTTTCATATGGAATAAATGCTAATTTTTTGAGGCTCTATTAATATCTTATTGGAGCTCAAAGTCTATGATACAATAAAGATGTTAAAACACGTAAATTTAGTGCTTTCTCTCACTCGGCTAAAACTTTTTAGTAAGTATCAAATTTCTTTCGCAGAAAATTAAGTAAATAGAGTTGTTTTGCGAAATCATAGTTAAAACAGTTTCGCTCATAACTGGACAGACGATGAAAGAATAAAGTTCTTTCGAAACGTTTCCAAAGTTTTAATTAACTTAAAAACTTAAAATGAATAAAGATTTAAAATATTGTGAAAAAACTGAAAAGTTTTACAATATATTTACAAAAATTTAATATCTATTTGTAAGCGCAATACAGTCTCCAATTTTTAGTCTTGATATATCGAGGCTTGCAATAAGAATTAGAACAAGAATAATGATTCGTGAAAAGAAATAAAAATTCGTTGAAAGTATTGGAAAAAATAGAATTTAATATAACTTATTTATTATATAATAATAGAATCTTTATCTCTAGAATAAAAGTATCGAAATCAGATAATGATTACATATTAAATTATTAACTATTAGTTTATATAAATTAAAAGACAATCAGAATAAGCGATTTAAAGGGAATCTATTAATGTTTATTAAACTGGTCCCAAATCAAGCTTATTTCAAAGAATAACGTATTATTATGGTCAGGTTTATTTCGGTTAAAAAATTTAGAGTCTAGACAATTATAGCTTAAAAGTCTATTATGAAATTAACATAAAAATTAGCGATAACCGAAATCTCCAATTAAATAAATTAACAACACTAATAAATTTATATCAGTTAAAATATTTCATTTATTTAAAAAATTAATTGAAAACAAAAAAATTACTTATATAAATGTTTACTGATCTTTTTACCGGCAGTATATATAAGTTGAAACAATAAAAAATTTTATTTCAATAATATATACCTCTAATTAAAATAGAATAATTATTAGTACAGATTGATAAATAATGAAGAAATTTCAATTTCGAGTGGATATTAATTAATTTTCTTACAAAATAAATTTAATCTATAATTCTTATTAATTAATATTTAGTTTTTATACAAATGTTCATTATTACTATATTTATTTTTCATAGTTAATATTTTTCAGGTTTAATTGTATTTATCTGTGAACAATGTTGCAGTGTTGACGGTGGCTGCGTTTTAGGACAGAACCATAGTTACACAGAGGGGGTCTTTTCTGTGTCTGGACCCGCCCTAGAAAATCCGGAAAACTTGACCATCCCCTCTCTGAAAAAACGAGATTTGAAAAATTGTCGTTTAAATTCGATGGGTTTTGACACCCCCTCAAGAAATTTTGTGTCAGATCCCTCTAGTGGTTTGAAGTTTGTGTAACTATGGACATAACCCAAGTTTTTTGCGTTTTACTACCATAGCTTCACCCGTTATGTACGACGCCTTTATTGACTGTTGCAGTAGCAGTACTCATTCAACTCATATCTTTATTAATTATTTTTCTAAACGAGAGTAGAAAAGTGATTAAAACATGACTGAAAACCACGTGATAATACTCGGCGTCGGACGTGACTAATGAAGCTGTGATTGCGTTTCCAATTCAATCAGTGAGAGGTTTGTTTTGATACTATAGTAGTATGCAATTTTTAATAATGGATAATAATAACTCAATACTGAAACAATGTTTGGTATTATTAGATAAATATAATAATTGTTTGACTGTTATGTCTAATAATTGTAAATGTGATCAAAATATTGAAAATAAACTATTATTTTATGATAATTTGGCAAAACTTTATAAAACGCTTATCACTAATTTAAATGTTCAACACTTCAGATCCAATTTCGATGAATTTGATGCCCATTTCGAAAAGTATGGCAAAACTTTAGCGAATAATTCAAATGGTGTTAAAGATAATAGTTATTGCGAAACTAATAATAATGACAACAATATCGCTGTGAATGACGACAGCGAAAATGTTAGTATGGTTGAGATCAAGCGAGAAATCACTGAAGATATTGACGAAATCGCTGACAATAATAATACGGAAAAATTCGAGTATATTTCAAACCAATATGTTTTGAATGGCAATAATACCGGTGCAAACATTTCGATCAACGAAAGATTACTGAAATTGGTTCAATCAAATAGTAATGCATGTAGCGATGCATTTGGTGGCGTAAGTGATACTAATTTGGTGACCGATTATAATCAGATTGAAGAGATGAAACAGATTTCTAGTGATAATGTAACCAAACAAACGCAAAATAATATTAATAGTGATTTAAATCTTTTGATTACTGAATTAAATAAAAAACCGAATGATGTAATTGCTTTGAACCGCGATTACCATTTAGTTCAACAAAATAGTAGCACTTCTGTCGATACATTTACGGTCGTAAGTGAGTCAGATTGCCATCAAAATCAAAAATATCAAGAAACCGTCCATAAAAACAGTCATTTAGTGAAAAAAGCATTTGCGTGCCGCGAACCTGGTTGTGGTAAAGTTTTCGCT
>JAQIVF010002626.1:0-10686 GCA_034698365.1 Steganacarus magnus | reverse complement strand
TACACGTTCCAGTCATCGGCGCTAAACATGTCCTGCAGTGGTATCCATTTCGTATTGTTTTGGTCCCATCGATACGCGCCTCCGATATCTGTTCGCGCGTACACCAAATCCTTTTGTTTGGTATTAAATATGATTCCCGAAACAAAACCGCCGCCACCGCCAGTCACCACATTATTCCACGTGTAACTCTGGTTTGTGGCGCAGAGTGTGTACTCAATACTCGATAAGCTGAGTAAAATTATGACTAAAGTTGTGTCTAAAATAATTTCCAGTTAAAACACACAAGTTATTTCTCTCACCATTAAATTTATTAATATAATTAATTTTAGGTCAAAATCATTTAATTTAATTAGTGTGACGTTAGGCTCATATTGATGCCAATAATTTTAAAAAAAAAATAATATTTAAACTTATTTATCGCACATTAATTTAGTTTGTTGCGCAGAAATGTTAGAAATAAACACAATACACAGAAAATAATAAATTAGGTTACCTTTCATCATCATATGGAAAGTGTGATTCGCTCGAAACAATAGTACACAAATCGAGAAGAAATCTAAAACACGGTTTAAACGACTGTATTCGAACTCGGTTTTTATTTTAAACTCGTCAGTGTGTGTGTGTGTGTGTGTGTAAGTGTACAGTGAAAGTATTTCAAAATCGATGTCATATTTGTAGTTTCTCATTAAGATACCACTTATCAGTTAAATGAAATTCGGAAAAAATGATATTAATAAAAAAATGTTGAAATGTCTCTCTAGTGTTAAAGTTAACTTAACTTACGATCAATTTATTTTTTTTTAAATTACAAAATTATTAATTTTTAAGAATTTTATATGTTATATTATAAAATCAGTAAATTTGAATTTTTTTTATAACAAATTAACAAATGATTCATAAATAACTTTTTTACCGCACCCTAAACTTGGTAATAATTTTGAAAATACCGGCAAAATAGGAGTATTTACAACAAAAGTGGAAAAAATTAATATTAAGCCACATCTTTTCGCTCATAGTATAACAGTTTATTTATTTATCTGATTTGTCAGTTGAAATATTGCAAAAAAACCCGCACTGCAGTAACCGTATTCATTCGGTTCAATATTGAAAAATAGCGATTTAATGTGTGCTAATTAATGTTTAACATTGAAAATATAAATTTAAAATTTAAAAAACTTTCGAAAAAAATGTATTAAGCCTAAAACTTAATAAAGGTATTCGAACATAAAGGTATTGCACTCGTGAGTATAAATGGCCAAAAATTAACCTGAAGACTCGAACTCGAGTCTTTGAGTTCCAGGTCCGAGACAAAGTCTTTAATATCATGATAGCTTTAGATAACTTAATTGGAGTCCGAGACTAGTGCTT
This sequence comes from Steganacarus magnus, assembly GCA_034698365.1. Taxonomy (NCBI): domain Eukaryota; kingdom Metazoa; phylum Arthropoda; class Arachnida; order Sarcoptiformes; family Steganacaridae; genus Steganacarus; species Steganacarus magnus. The sequence goes on along the minus strand of JAQIVF010002626.1, from coordinate 9,318 downwards.
GGGTTCTATCATGAAAGACTCGAACTCTGACCCGGACTCTAATTTTATATAAAATTCAAAGATTTTATATCCGAACTTTCAGTCATAAAACTATAATATATTTTTGAACATTTTATATCTATTTTAGTTTAAATTTGATGTTTATTTGTAAGAATTTTCTGAATCAGAGTCCGGGTTATTATTGTAAGGTCTGAGTTCAAGTCCGAGTCTCACAAATATTTAGAAATCCGAGTTCTGAACATAGTCATAGAAGTCCAAGTCCTTTTCGAGTTTGTGATAAACACCTAAAAGACTCGTAAGTATAACATTACTTACTTATGCATTAGAAATTTTAATAAAGTGTGCAACACTTACTTTGTATAATTTTTTATACAAAATAACAACTAAATTAAGTGACGCAAACCTATTTCTAGTTAATTCAAAATGTTTGGATTTATTGCTTATATTTTATTTATCGATTACTGTTTTATGAGAAAAATTATATTTCAGAAATTTTATCTAAGAAAAATTATCTGATTTGAGAAACTTTACAGAATAACAAAGTGATGTGACGCAAACCTATTTCCAGTTAAATATTTTCTGGAAATTTTTTATTCATTATTTTCAATATTTTTATTCATTACTTAGATTTATCATTTCTGGTTTATGTCGCCAAACACTTTTTAATGAGAGGTTGTGTTAGTTTTGAAATCTGCAATAAATACTGATACTATGTAAGAGTTATACGGAATAATTTCTTGTAATTCGCATTCAAGGCTTTGCTTATCTTGAATTAGTTGTCATTGAAAATAAATTAAAATAGTGGTATTAATTGCTAGTTTTGCGCAGAAATAGAAAAAATAACTTTTAATAGGTTTAATGTATGTTAATGTGTTTTATATTTTAAAAGAGTTCATAGTTTAAGTTAAAATTGTTCACACAGTAAATACACTCAAATATAAAGCCAGAGAAAAAAATTTGCTTATAGTTTTAAATACAGTTTTTATTTTATGAAACGTGAAATTTATTTTATAATCAAATTAATTATTACATTAAAAAGAAATAATATCAAGCAAATTGTTCAGCAATGATCAAAGAGTTAGCAATTGTGTCGCTCATTACGATCGCAGTTTTTATTGCTTTTTTAAGTATCTAATAAAACGTTCACAACTACCGGTGCGTAATATTTTATTTTATTAATTTTAATTGTTAATAAATATATCTAATTTTAAACGCACCCCAATAAAAATATTAAAAATCATTTTCCAAATTGCAGATCAATCAATATGTACACGACCTCAATGCCAATCAGCAGGTATTCTGTTTTAACACGTAATCGTTAAAAATTTATTTTATATAATTAAAGTCATAATATGCTAATCAAGATCATCATAAGTTATTTATGAATTTCATAACTATAAATGTTTTTCTACTGGAATAATAGCATCGTTTCTGCAAAACTCACTTAATTTGAGCGCAAATCCTTGCGATGACTTTTATTCGTACGTTTGCGGTGGTTGGATGAGTAATAATAATTTACCGAAATTTGTGCAGATGTGGAGCCCGATATTAAATCAGAGTCTAGAGAATTATTACTGTAAATTAATACTAATTATATATTTGCAATAATAAACAACTTTATGATTCAATTTTATTTGATCATTAGCACTATTAGAAACTGATTTCGATGCACACAAACATCCGCTGTGTGTTGAACAGGCTCTCAATTATTACAAAGCATGCAATAATATAGGTTTGTTACATATTATCATAGTTACACACCGCTTCAAACCTAAAGTTGGGCTCAAACACAAAAATTCTGAAAATTCTTGGGGGTGTCAAATATCACTGGATTTAAACGACAATTTTTCTCATTTTGACAAAAATTACAAGGGTCTCAAAAATTCATCGGATATAACAGATAATTTTTCATTTCTCGAATTCTCTAAAGGGGTTTACACTCAGGCAAGACCCCCCCCCCCGCTGTGTAACTATGCTTGTTATTCAAAATTATTTCCAAAATGTCTGTTTCATTGTATTATTAAAGTGGCGTAATAAATATAGCCTAATATAATTGAGAGACATGTTAGAAGACATTCGCTGGCCATTAATTGATCCAAATTGGAGAAGAAATAGAGACACCTATAAATGGGATGAGGTTTATGTCGAAATCACTAAGAAAATACTATTGAATGAATTACCATTAATAGAATTAGAAGTCAAACATTTTTTTACCAATACTGAAGCTAAATTTAGAGTAAATATAATTTTGTTTTTGCAAAACTATGGCTTAAAGGATAGATTTTTTCCACTTTAGATATCACAGCAATATTTACGACTCATAACAATTGATACTTCAGAAAAACTAGACTCGAAATCTAATTCACTTAAAATAAATGAACATAAAATGTTAATAAAAGAAGTGTTAAAACTGTTGAGTAAAACGAATCAATACAAAAGTTCGGATATCGACAAACAAATCGATTTATTAGTGGATTGTGATATTAAATTGTCTAAACTGTCAAATAAAAGAAGGACTAATTTATTTAATTTAACGATAAAAGAATTTATGAATAAATTCACTGTAATTCCTTTATTGAAAATTTTGCAGAAAATACCGGACGATGTGTTGGATGAGAGCAATAAAATTAGTGAAAACGAAACAATCGATGTGTTTGATGTGCATTATTTTGAACAATTATCGCAAATTCTTTCATCTACTAATAAAAGGTCAGTAAAGTTTTGTTAAGTTCAGTGATTTTAGTATCATAATTAATTGCGCATTTAATAATTTGAATTTTTTTTGATATAAACCTTAATTAAAGTAATCTTTTGTTACCTTAATTCAGAACAATAGCGAATTATATTGGATAATAATGTATGATTGATTTACTTTTAAAACTTTCTGATTATCCAGGTTTGTCGACATGAGTTTGCGTTCCGTTCAGATAATATCTAAAAACACCACCCACTTCTACGTTCAGTTTATAGTGAAACAAATAAACTGGTGTCAATTACAAAGCATTTTTCAAATGATGACACGAGTGCTGGACATCAACACAATCTGGCACTTTATTGATATAATACGATGTCAATACCAACGGTTGCTCTGAACCCATGAACAATGACTTTTATTGCCAATTCTATCATCTCGTGATTGTAGTGATCGTGAAACCAAATCCAGTCATTTTATCTGATGATAACATTCGGTCCCATATTATACGCGCCATCAAAATGTATTGTGTCAACAAAATATTGTTTGCGATCGCAGATATAAACACTTATTTATAAACAATTATATGATGCATGCGTGACATCGCGTGATATGTTTTGTTTGCGCGTCACTTATAACACAAATAGTTGACAAAAGCGTGTGAATTAATATTTCAAGTTATAATTAATTTAAATTTAAATTTGATTCGTTAAAATAAATTGATTAGCATTTTATTATAGATATTATATGATTAACAACTATTAGTGAAAAGATGACAACTATAATGGATTGGAATATACTTAGCGATTTGCTTCCGGAGTTTGTGTCAAACATTAAAACTGTTTACATATTTGATTGTCACGCTATTTTTATAATCACCAATAGTGACGAGGTTTACGGTTTTGGAGATAACAATTCGGGTTACAATGTTGGTGTGGGTCACAGCAATAAAGTTAAACAACCGCAACGAATAAACGAATTAAGCGACAAACAAGTGCTCTGTTTTGCGATAAATTACTTCGAATACAAAGTATTAGTGCTCACGAAAACTGGTAGCGTATACTTATGGGGAGATAATAGCTTCGCTCAACTCGATGATGGTTACATTGATAATCGCTATGTACCGAAGTTGATCCAAGCTTTGAAATCGATTAATATTAACCACATACTATACGGATCAGCATATTGTTTGGCGAAAACACAAAAAGACAAAGTTTTTTTGTGGGGACGTAATTATTGTGGACAAACCGGTGTCTGGAATAAAATGAGTCCGCAACCCAATCCTATGCAAGTAATGCCACTCATCGATTATATAGTTATTGCCATAGAATATAGACGAAACCACTCATAAGCATTAACTGACGATGGCTTTGTATTTTCTTTTGGTGACAATTCATTCGGACAGTTAGGTATTGGAAGACGAGCTAATAAAAAAAATACCGTCCAAAATTAATTTAAACGATAGAATTATTAAAATACAGTGCGGTAACAAACATAGTTTACTGCTATCGAGTTATTTCGACATTTACGTTTTTGGCAGTAATAGATATGGTCAGATAGGTATCGGCACTGAAACAAAGCGACCAAAGAAGAATATACAAGTCAAGTTAAATCTGAATCAAGTTAAATGCTTAGACATAGTTGCTATTTGATAAGAAGTCGAGTGACATTGCGTTGAAGTTGGAAATCAATTAATCCACGTACAAAAGCAATTCTTTAGTTATGTTTGCAGGTACTTCGAAATGAAATTTAGTAATAATTGGAAAGAAAACTCGAAGGTGATTACATTTACTAATTATTCATATCCAGTTTACTATGCTTTTTTGAAATACCTTTACACTGATCGTGTAGAAGTGAGATCAGATATTGTTTTTGAATTGATGGAGTTAGCGAAGTGTTATTAATAAGAGGAGCTAAAGATGAAATGTGTTGATCTGATAATGACTGGAACCAACATTTATGACCTTCAAATGCTACTGAATATAACTTAATAGAAATAGTTATAACTATATTTGCTCGTCGGAACGTAAACTCATGTCGACAAACCTGGATAATCAGAAAGTTTTAAAAGTAAATCAATCATAAATTATTATCCAATATAATTCGCTATTGTTCTGAATTAAGGTAACAAAAGATTACTTTAATTAAGGTTTATATCAAAAAAAAATTCAAATTATTAAATGCGCAAAGATTATTGTTTGAATTCTGCTGTTGAAAACTTATAGGCAGTAAAAAAACAACATGGATAACTTCTTCTCAAGCAGTCAATGGTCGCGCGTGAGAGACACTCGAAAACATAGCTTCAGTGTTGGAGACACGAAACTTTTCTCTTCTCGCTCTTCGAACCACGCATCGATTTAATGACTGCAAAGTGTTTGGCTGTCAAACAGGTTCATTGGTGGACGAGCATTGTATGAGCAGTCTTGCAATTATGGCGTTCGAATTGAGTGCGGTTTGTATGAAAGTCTGAATTACTGTCACATGTACTTGCGTTTTGCACGTCGGCAATGAAACAGATGTTCAAATACAGTATTATAGTAATTTCAACACTTAAATATATTATAATAATGTTGACTTTTATTATTAACAGATAACTATAACGCACATACAACACATCATATGAAAAATTATTTCTAAAGCATACTCCTTAATCCCTTTATCAATAGTATTGCAGTATTTGTATTAATTAACCATCAGTTTTATATAGGGTTTGTTTAATTACTGTAACGAAAGTAAAATAAAGCATTTACCGCAATACGCTTGAACACTGATCAGCACTTCAGATACATTCTCGCCAGTCGTCGCCATCTTCGTCTTTCAAATAAAACTTGTCGACAACTCTTTGGGTCAAAAATGAAACGCGGAACTAATCGGGCGATATTACAGCCACAAAATTGGCATTTAAAGTCTGACCAATTGTTTAATATCACAATTAATAGTTTTGATAGTGTTATCACTTTATTTCTACCATTCATTTATATTATTATTTAAAAAGGTTTGCTGGTATAAACGTTTAATAATCATCTCTACTGTTTATTTTTTGTTTTTTCAAAGTAAAACTAAAACCGTTAATTAACATTGTATATAATAAATAAAAGAGGTTATAAAGTTTGAAAAATAACAGTTTATGTGAGATGTAGTTCAATGCTATACATCATTTTAAATAGAACTCACGGCTAACAAACAAAATAAGTATCGTATTAATATAATTATAGTAACTTACAATCATTGAAAATTTAAATTTTAAGATAATAATTGTGTTTTAACAACTTTTCGGTAATCTTTTCAGTTTATATATTTAAAGTAGTTTTCAATGTGTTTTAAATATATCAAAAATCTCTTCTTTGACTGATTGAGTGATTCGATTGTCGTTATTGGTGGCTAATAATTTAATGAATGGCACAAACATATCAACGGTTACGTTTGATTTGACGCGAATGTCACTGAATTGAATGGTCGGCTCTTTCAACACTTTGCTTAACTCATCAACATAAATATATTTGCGTGTTCCGACAGACCGACCGTAATTTATTCGAGTAATAATAAGTTTGTGTTTTCTAGTGTTAATTTAAAGGAAGTGAATTACGTTTGTCCACTGAATTGAGACTCATTTCGCGAATATCTAGCTTTGGCTTCAAACGCTTTAAGATCAGAGCATATAAATAGATATCTATAAAGTGGACTGAAGTATTTTAATGCTATCACATACTTATTAACATTTAATATTGACTCAATTGGGTGCCAAGTTTTTTTACAACAGTACTACCAATACTTCAGCAGTAGAAGATGAGCCATTAAGATCAAATAAACAATTATCTTCGATCTATAATTTTATGTGTGGCATTGACAGTGTGTTGTATTGTGGTTACAGCTATTTTAACAGCAAGAGAAAACAACCAAAGTATTATTAAATTTATATTATAATGACATCAAACATTTATAGTGTTTTTTTAACTCTTTAGCTCAAACAAAAGGCACAAACATCAGATACTCTAAATCTGATTATATGAGACCACACAATTCTGATGAAATTCAAACAACCACTGATACGCGAAATACTCCGATTGTTATTTGCATTGTTCTGTTAATGTTAATAATTATCTTATTTAAAATTATTTTAGATCAGTCAAGTGATTGAACAACTGAAGAGTGAAGTGGTGACTAAAGGCAAAGAAATTACTGATTATATTGAAAAGCATAACATAACGATAAGGCAAGAACCGCTTATGGATTCATCGGTGTCTGTGAACGCCAAATCGAGTGCCAAAGACGCGAGCATGTAAGGGCAATCGTTTGAGATCTAAGGGTTGCAACATTTCTGGCTGTCCAGTCAGCAAATGGTAACACAAGTGCAAAAGCCAGATATTATTTCGATAACTATCCAATGCCTCGAACCACATCTGCCAATCGAGACGTGGCTGGTGTGGCACTTCTTTGCAAAAATAATCACAATTATATTTAAAAGAAATAAAAAATCACGACGACAAGTACGGTAATTATAATTATTAACATTTATGAGAAAGTGTGTGAGTTTGAGAAAGTCTGAGAGAGGGAGAGGGAGAGAGAGAGAGAGAGAATATTTTTTTTTGCATAAGCCACTAGTATATACTGTAATATGATTTATTTCAATTTTAATAAATGGTCGTAAAGATAAAGCAAACAAAGATTCAGTGCATTATTTAGTAAATTACACAAAAGTGTAGAAATCTAATAGAAAGTAATCAAAATCCTATTTAAGGCAATAATTTAATCATTTAATACTTCCTTAAAACGCTGAAAAAGCTGTTTTGAGTTAAGTAGACATTTAATTTGACAGACTATCGATATAAAAATGCATTTATTATTAAATTTCGATGCATTTGTTTTAATTTCATATTTCGGGTGAGTGTGAATCGCGTGCGATTTATTTTAGTATTAATTTAAATTGTCTGCAATGTTTTCAACATTTATTAAATCATTAAAAAGACCATAAACTATTTAAACGAATTTTTCGTAATTTTATAAAAGTCTAGTGTGCGATACAGAGAACGATTGTATATATAGCAACCGCTGTGTATAGCAATGATTCGCAGAGAATCGTGTGTTTGCAATGACGGCACTGTTAACGACACCGTCAATCATTGGTGCGTTGTACCCGAAAATTGTCCGTAAATTCAACCACAGTAACCTGTTATACAGTACTTATCGATTTTTTACGTAATAACTTACTTTTGTAAAGATCTGTACAACTTTTTTTGAATAGAAACGTAGAACTGGTTTGCGATAGAATGAACGAAGTGTATGCTGAGAGTCGATCTGCGTGTCCGATAAAGTGCTAGACTTTGCGCGTCGAAAGAAATTGTGTTTCGATTATAATGGAACCGTAGTTTGTGTGCAAAACTGGCACAATTAGGGATACTGTGAGCGGAAAGTGTGTCGATCCTAATGAGTGTCCAGTTTGAGGCTATTTAATTATTATAACTTACAATTAATTGTAATAATAATAAGCAATTTTAATGCATTCACTTATTTGATAACCTCTTCGATTTGAAGGCACACTCTGTATCATCAGTCATCTGATTTGAAGGCACATCAGTCTGGTTATCTCAATGCCAGTGTATGTTACGCACACATACATATGCTATGATGTTATGTCTATGCGTGTAATGTAACATCCAATCAGAGGTCAATCACATATTCAGTGCTTTATGTAGTGGTTTATTAAAAACAAGTTATAAAAATCGTTAACATCACTCTGTTTAAAGAATGATTAGTATAACTAATATGACCAGTTTTTGTTTCACTTCTATAAATTTCTAACAAGTTTAGAATTCGCATTCTATCCGTTCGTGTATTGTATGTGTTCTTTTTATTTTAAAAGAGTTTATAAATGAAATCAAAATTCTGTTCACAAGGCATATATACACTCAAATATAAAGCCAGTGAAAGAAATTTGATTATAGTTTTAAATAACAATTTTTACTTTATCACACGTGAACGTTGTTTTATTATCTAATTATTATTACAGTAAATAAAAATAATATCAAACAAAGTGTGCAGCAATGATCAAATTGTTCGCAATTGTGTCGCTCATCACGATATTACCATTTAATGCTTTTTCGAGTAATATAACCTTCACAACCACCGGTGCGTAATATTTTAGTTTATTAATATTAAAAAAATAAAATATATCTAATTTATTAGTGCTTCAAAAAAAGTAGCATTTATACCGAATGAAAATAGCGCTATAAATTGAACAAAAAATTTAAAGCATTTATAAGCATTTATTATTATTATAATTAACGTAACTCTAAAAATTTGGAGAAATATTATCTATATTGAACAGGGTTTTGTTTTCTATGGCGTTCAATATTCAGAACACAAGTAATTAAAGAAAATATATGTAAATTTAATCAAATACATATGGGAATTAACCTTTGAAATTTTCACAAATTTCGGGGACACCAGAAAACTCAATGGAATTAAACGATAATTTTTTGTTTTGCGATAAAATAGCATATAATTGTGCTAAAATAGTATTATAGTATTTACTATTTAAAATAGCAAAAAAAAGCATTTGCAAACTTGCATAAAACGGCTCCTAATCATCCATTTCGTGCATATATTACAAGTATATGCTTCTAAAT
>JAQIVF010002625.1:0-10690 GCA_034698365.1 Steganacarus magnus | reverse complement strand
TTTTATTATTTATTTCATATTAAGAAAAAATAACGTTTATCCGCTAAATTACTATTATAAATAAAAAGGCGGATTACTCGAGAATGTTCAGGCTTTGGTTATGGTCCTTCCTTTTCCCACAAAATTCCATCCCTAGGACTTTCGATTTTGGGTAACAATGCATAAAAACAGAAAAGTATTAACGATAGCAGGATACCCTATTGAATCATTATTTAATCTCATTAAAACTCGAATTAGTTTGCATAGTATACTAACAGAAAATTTATTAATTTTTGTTTACTTTTAAATATATTTTCAGGTAGTATATCTAGAACTGAACCGAACCGAACCGATAAAATACCCGAAAGACGTAAACCTAATATAAAAATTTTGGAGCTTTAAGACGTGATAAACAGGTAATTAATTAAACGACAACAACCCTAAATTCATATTAAAATGAAATATAATATTGATTTATCTATTTGATAATTATAAAAAATTAAAGTTTATACACATAATTACATGTGTATTTCTATAATATAATCAAGGCGTTACAAAATATTTTTTAAATTCGCTTAATATTTAAATATATATATATATTATATTCAAATGAAAAATCCTTAAAATATTTAACTAAAAACGTAAAACTTTAAAGATAAGAATGATTTTATACAATTTTTTGAAGTTAAAAATCGATAAAATAACAAAGAATATACTTATAAAAGCAACAACAAAAATTTTCGACTTTACAAGATCTCCTTTGTGACTGAGATAAAAAGTTTAAACTTATTTTTATAAACAGTACATTCTATTATTTAACGTTTATTATATATATTTTAATAAAATTGTTAAAATATTTTCCAAAATTATTGAAATTTTAATTAAATATATTTTTTTATTTAAAGAATAATTTGTGACGACTTGATTATAATTGTGTTAAATTGTAAGAATCGGTTATGTTCTAAAACGCAGTCACCAACAAAATATTGTCATCGTTATAGAATATACAATAGAAATTAATTTATTTTAATAATGAAGAAATTTCAATTTCGAGTGGATATTAATTAATTTTCTTACAAAATAAATTTAAACTATAATTCTTATTAATTAATATTAGTTTTTTATACAAATGTTCATTATTATTATATTTATTTTTCATATTTAATATTTTTCAGGTTTAATTGTATTTATCAGTGAACATGTTGTAGTGTTGACTGTGGCTGCGTTTTAGGACATAACCTAAAAATCTTATAATGTAAATTAATTGTAAAGTCTTTTTAAATTAAACATCAGGGCTTTGGCGAAAAAAAGGGTTTCATCACAAAACGTTTTAGAGAACCAGAAGCGTCTTTTAAAAAATCAAACCGATATCTCACATTATTCCACAACATCTTTATTTGCATTTTTAATCTAATTTGTAGTCTACAGTTAGGGTGACCAACTGTTATTGTGACAAGCCTTGAGAATTTTAAAAAAGTGAATATTTTAGTCGGGAGTTGGGCGGGAGGTAACAAAAGCAACAGTTACGGCCGGGAGAAATAAAGTATACTTTTTAAAAGTTTCCATGGGAGCCGGGAGACCAACAGGGAAAATCTGGGAGAATCCCGGAAACCGGGAGCATTTGGTCACCCTATCTACAGTACTCGTAGTTTAAAATAACTTTTTAAATATTACATTAGAAGATGGCAGCACTGAAATGGACATTTAAATAAAAATAGGTGTGTTTTCGAAGTAAAACAGCGATTGATAAACAAAGAGAAAGGAATTTAAATGTTTTTTATACATTTGACCATTCATTTGTTTTGACATTTTTTTGTTACATTTGTTTGCATTTGTTTGCATTTGTGTTATTGTCTAACCAAACCATACACATGTCAAAATGAGAATTCAAATCAATCTCTAATTGAGTGAAACTCGTAAACAAATTTTTTGAAAATAAAAAAAAATGAAAAGACGAGTGAAACGAAATCTTTTGATAAAGTTGAGTAAAACAGCAAAAAAGTTGGTCTCAAATGGAAATAAATGTTTGCGATCGTCAGTTAAACAAAAGCAAACAATTAATAACGTAATATCACATAATATCACGAATAAGAGATCGATTAAGAAACAAAGCAAATGGAAGTATGGAATAATTGCGAAACATAATCGTACGGTTAAAAAGTGCGCTCACTTTGTGTCCGAAAAGCATAGGATTATCACTAGAAGTGTTGCGCGAAGACTTAATATAACGCCTCCGAGTGAAGTGGGTTTGGTTCGCAAGAAGCAGCTATACGTTTGCAGTATACTCAATGATGACGTATTGAAGATTGTATTTAGTAATCTGTCATTAAAGGATAGGTTCAGAGTTCAGCGCACGTGCAAACAGTTTTATCGCGTGAGCGCTCAACTAATTAGCGAACAAACATCACTTCGTATTGGAAACGTTGCTGACTATTACGCCAACTGTCGCGACGCCAATCACTCCACAATGAACGCCAACATTGAGGACGCTATCGTGAAAAAGTATTTTTATAAGTACTTCTATATGAATGAATTGCCCGCAAGTAAGGATAAGTTGTCGTCCATTCTCTGGAAATGCCCAAACGTGCGATGCATTGAATTGCATAATTTTCATATCGATGTTGAAACAGTTAAGTGGATTAAGTGGCACTGCGTTAACTTGGAATGTGTTCGTATTGACGAAATTAAGTACGATCTCACTGCTAGAAAGTGGTCGCAAATCGGTCAGTGTTTGGGCGATAAATTGATACATTTACACGTTGACGGACATAATATTAAGAATGATATCACTAATTTGGTTCAGCACTTACCACTTTTGCAACAGTTCTGTCTACGAAACTATGACCAACCGATTAATTTGTTGTTAAAAAGACTGTCCTCATCCGTCACATCGCTCTCAATCATAGATTGTGAAAAGTTGACAATCGACTCGATTAAAGCATTGGTCAACAATAAACTTATTTCCAAGCAATTGACACATTTTGAGATTACCGTAACAGATAATTGCAGCGAAATGGCTAACAACGAAATTTTTGCATTAATTTGCGACAATTTCATGCATTTGACTCATTTGTTGTTTGTATCGCATTCTGCGCCATCAACTTTGCCGAAGATAATTGGCCTCAAATATCTTAATTCACTGGAGATTAACTTTACGCGCGACTGCTTTCTTGACTTATCGCTTATATGTTTGAGTGATAACAGCGATCAATTGGCATCACTGCCGAATTTACGTATACTTAAGATTCACGGCTCATTTTTTACGCCACGAATGCTTGAATCGATTGGTATACAATTTCCTAATGTTGAACGCTTATCACTAACCAATTGGGCGTTTTGTTGCGGTTGTGACGAAGACGCTAATTATGATGATTATGACTGTCTTGAATGTGATGAAAAATGTTGTCAATCTTTATTAAAGCTCGATAATCTTCGAGAACTGTACCTCGAATTTCTTTACTCATCAGATTACATCAAACCACTGATTCTATCATTGTTAACATTCTCACGACTGCGTACAGTCACACATATCTGGTATCCCGTCAATACATCCATTAATTCAATCAATTTTATTGACGCTATCATTAACTATGGTATAGCAATGGCTAATCGTGATTCCAACACTTTAATCACATTCAACTTCGAAAAGTATGTCATAGCTTTGATTGATGCCGCAAAGAAATTGCCTAGAAATCTGTGTGTTAAATGTATCGATTAATATTAAATCCAATATTAATCTCAAAATCTTAATTAATTTATATATTTCACTAAAACTGAACCCACGAGAAATTTTAAGTTTATAGTTTAAGGTAACTATTGATCTCTTCGAATATTTTTTTGTCTCAAAAGTGATTGTTTTTTAATTAATTTTTTATATTATTTTCATTTCTCTATTCATAAATTTGTTTGTGTTCAATATGATCATTTAAATTAGAATCAAGAATCGATTAATTAGTGAAAAATTCAAACGTACGTTAATATTATTCTTGCATTCTTGTAATATACAGTTTAATTGATAGTATTATGTCATTTACTGTAGTAACTCTTAATCTAGTTTAAACTATCGAGATTAAAGAATCCATGTGTTCAATATAAGAAAAATAATGTTCAGTATTTGCAAAGAAAATTACTGCCATTTTATAGTGTTAAGTCAAGTTATACACATTTGCCGAAATAACACTGCCGAACATTGACAGAAATGAAACAATTTCATTATTAAAATATTATTATTATTAAATTATTTATTTCTAATAATAATAATAGTTAAATCAAGTGCTCAAAAGTATTTTTTAATTCTAATAAATTATTATACCTTTATTATGCCATATTTATAAACTAAGCTTATTATTATTATAATTATTAAAGTCATTAAATAAGTATTAACTTATAATCTTTTATAATGCCTATTAAACTGTGTTCACATCACTGATATGGTATATGATAATTTAAATACTAATTAATAATTTCCACACTGTATTTTGTACAGTATAACGAGATAATTGAACATTTAATCGTTAGTTATTTATAAGTAATTTATTTATACCGTACATCTTATGTACATCTTATATATATTACGGTATATTTATCGAGTCGAATATTGAAACTAAAAAATAAAAACACTGCCTTTTTAATTTTAAATAATCTAATTTTATTTGTATTCTTTTTATATTTAATATTTTTAATATTTATTTTAATTATAATTAAAATTATTACTGTGTAATTATAATTGTAAATTTTTAATTTATATTACTGATTAACCAAGAATCGTAAACATTTTAAATACACTACACATTATAAACTTAAAAAAGAAATTTAAAAAAATTGATGTGTAATTGTATGTTATGTTATCGACTCAAATTCTTATTTTAATAGGATGGGTATTTTTTATTCAGATTAAACAAAACTTTTATTATTTAAATCATAAAAATGATTCTGTGTATGTATTAAATATATGTCAATATTAAATTATGTTTGCAACAATTTTCACACTATTCTCTTATGTGAGGTTTACATATAATATAATAACATTTAATATATTGAAAATTTTACTAAACTTTATTTTGTATTATTAGATAACGTAAATCTTTATAATCATATGGTTCAATCATAATTTGATCAATTATATATTGAAATGATAGGAGCATCAATTAACGTTATATAATGAAAATTTAAAAATCAAAATCAAAATATGTTTGAGGAAAGGGTTCGTCCTTAAGAGTGTAATGCCACCATTCTCTTTCTAATGGCTCAAAACCACATTTCGTCATTATATCTTTTAGAATATTTCTGTTCGACAAATACTTGTCTTCCACTAAGTCAGTGCAGTTATGCCACGACGCCTTATCAAACAAGTCGAATGATGTCCACATGTCAACTGTTCCATCGTCAAGAAAAATTACTTTTTGTCCAGTTTTGAGGGTTCGCTCAACCTTTTCAATAACTTTTACCTTAAATTAAATTGAAATGACATTCGTAATGTAATTTTATTTGTTTTACTTTTACCTTTGTTGTCAACTTAATTAAAGTCAAATCTACAGTTGATCCTCTACTATGACCAGACTGTTTGGCAATATATCTGTCAGGCAACTCAAAAGCGTCAGTTTTTTGCTTTAGCATTGGATAATAGCTTTGTTTGCATGCTTCGCAATCTTCAGCTTTTTCAGCCCATTCCACAAAATAATTAACAGCTTTCTGTGGTCTATATGTATCATAAATCATTAAAGAAAAACCAGATTTTATTGCTAACTGCTGCGCGTTATACAACGCTTCTGCTGCTTTTTTCGTGATCACCGCATTTGTCGTGTTATTAGCTGTATATCCTTTCACAACACTTCCAGTAAAATTTTGTGTGGTCGCGTATCTTAAGTGTTGCTCGATTTCGGTCACTTCTGGTTTACTTGTCTTAATATTTTCCTGAAAATATTCGCTTAGGTATACAAAACCATCAGCAAGTTTAATGTCAGGCATATTCTATTTTAAATTTTAAATTTTTTAAAACAATTACGGTTTATTTAGTGACTCTTAACTGAAAACACCTTATGATTAGAATTAAAAGTATATATTTATAAAGTTGATTTTTACAAAGTTAGTACATAGTTAAAACTATCAATTTATGATAAAAAATCATTTATCTCTCTATTGAATGCGACAATAGCACGATAACGTTTTAATTTATCTATTTTTCATTAAATTTCAACTGTTTTATGAGCAAAACCGTCTGACTGGAGTTTTGGACTGATGTCCACACCTATGATTACATTACATAAACAATAAGCAAAAATGTATTTATCAGCACACATGGATTTTGCCATTTGTGATATAAAAACAATAATTATTGTTTAATAACAAATGTGATAGAGTTGTTCAAAGTTAGTGATGTGATTAACGCCCACTGTTTTCAAAATAATTAGTTCGTTAAAAGTTATAAATAGAGTGCATTGTGTTGCTGTGTTGTGTGTTTGCCTTATGACTGCCTTTGCATATCACTAATGTAATTCAAATTTTGATATCATATGATATGGTAAACACTATGGACAAGAAGCTAATGTCATCGAAGTTATCGATAGATTCGGATACTGTGCAACTTTTTGATCGATTCGACATTCGAGCGTTTAAAAAACGCAATCAATTTAAAAGTAGTGGATTTGCGAATAAGTTTTTTAACTTAATCTCAGTATTGTTACTTGTGATCATATCGATAGCGTTTATAGCACTCGTCAGACTTTACTATAGCTATAGTTCCAACAACAATGATCAGTACATTATTTTATACAACACTGATCATATAAGCACTGAATCACTTAATAATAATGTCTATACTAATAGTAAAGCAATAGAAAACAGCTTTAAAAATAATAATATACAATGCGATAATATTGAAGACAAGGATAAATTTGACTGTAATCCCGACCAACCAATTAGTGAATCAGTTTGTATATCTCGAGGTTGTTGTTGGTCTCAACCACTGAATTTGACTTTCGCACCAATTGGACCACCAATTGGTGTGCCGTATTGCTATTATGGCAATGGATATATTGGATATCAAGTGAATAGTATTGACTACGAAGCGAATCGTTATATCGTTACTCTCGTTCGAGTCATTAAATCTGGGTTTCTTAACGATGCGCTTTCTGTCAAGTTAGAGGTCATTACTCTCAACCAACACACCATTCGGTATGATTTATATATATAATATATATATTTTAAAAATGTTTTTTAAACTAGATTAAGATTTTATAATCCAAACTCAATGCGTTATGAAGTGCCAATACCTCAGCTAAATATAAACCAAAAACGTACAATTCTTAATCCATTATATGAAATAGCTTTTGATAAAAATGACGGTATATTTAAAATCATAAGACGTAGCAATTTGAAAACTATTTTCCAAGTGGACCTCAATACGCTCGTATTTTCTGATCAATTTTTGCAATTGTCATCACATTTACCAGCAAATTTTATTTATGGCATCGGTATTTCAATATTATACGTTATATATATATTACCATATATGTTACGTTATTACACTTTATTGTTAATTATATTATCTCGCCATACTCTCGCGTATCATTTATTATTAAACTATGTATGTTAAATAAACTTAAAATTTAATGTAAGCTTAATATAAAGTTTACTTTTAAATTTTAGATCTTACTCGTAAAATACTTCTTTTTTTTTATTAATCTCGACAGTATGGCATTTAATATTGTTTATTAAGCGATATTTTATTAACCTATTTTATTTATTTATTTATATTAGTTTTCTATTTTTTATAATTTTATAAGTATTCTGTTAATTAAAGGTTAAATATGGCAGATGTTCCAAAAGGTGTGCCGACTTTACCGCGAATAAGGGTAGCGAAACACATTTTTGTTAAGAGTTACGGTCTTAATCCAAAAAAGTTTGGGTACCTCTGAAATATGACAGGTTTTGTGTTTCTTAATTATAGAAATTATTATTTAATGATTACAGTTACTTAATTTTAATATTAAACTTAATCACTAAATAATTAGGGTATATCTTTAGTTTTTTTGAATTTATTCAAAAATTTTGAAAACAAATACTTAAAAAATGCTTGTATTTTGTATTGTCATATTCATAGAGCAAATTGCTTAAAAAAATATTAAGAGTAAAATTTTAGAAATTTATAAGATTTATGTAATGTTGTTCTAATGTTGCATTAATTAGAAGTATTAATTAAAAATTTAATCTAATAACCTATAAAGACAAACAAACAAAAACTATATAAAGACTACTATGTTTTAAAAGGTGAGCATAAGGATGGTTTTCGCAAACAAGTTACATGGAAAAGATATACAATGTTTAATAGAGATCAGTATCCCATCGAAAACTCTAATCTCTATGGTTCTCACGCATTCCACTTAGTAGTGGAGGAAAACACTAATGGTTTGAGTTCTGGAGTATTTCTTTTCAACAGTAACGCTATGGATATCATTCTACAACCATCGCCAGCAATCACTTGGCGAACAATCGGTGGTATATTAGATTTTTTCGTGTTTTTAGGTCCGAAAGCGGGTGATGTTGTTCAACAATATCAGCAATTGATTGGTTTGCCTATATTTCCTCCTTATTGGTCGCTTGGCTTTCACTTATGTCGATTCGGCTATCACTCATTAGATAATTTAAAAGCAACATTTGAAAGAAATAGAAAAGCGAACATACCGTATGACGTTCAGGTATATGTAATTGGTTAGCTTTTTCTCATATTACCATATTTTTGTTTGCTTTTATAGTGGACTGATATCGATGCTATGAAAACAGATAATGACTTTTCATATGATGATAAGTTATTTGCTGGTTTACCCCAATTTGTTGAAGAATTACATAAAATAGGTATGAAATACATACCAATGTTTGATCCGGGAATCTCTTCTGGTGAAACACCAGGAACTTATCCACCATTTGATGATGGAGTAGCTTTGGACATATTCATTAAAAATTCAAGTGGACAGTTATTTGAGGGTATGTTTCATACATTAAATTTTTATAATCAAACGTAATTTATAATAAAAACATTTTAGGGAAAGTGTGGAACAGAAAATCGACGGTTTGGGTAGACTTCACAAATCCTGAATCATTTGTATACTGGAGCCGACAGTTCGCACGTTATCATAGCAAAGTAAGTTTTGATGGTGCATGGATTGATATGAATGAACCTTCAAATTTCTATAATGGTGCTGTTAATGGATGCCCTGTTAATAACTCTTTAGAAGATCCGCAGTACGTTCCTGGTATGAAAGATTCTTTGAGAACCCGTACATTGTGTATGACTGCTCAACAATACTCTGGACTTCATTATGATGTTCATAATTTGTATGGTATTAGCGAAGCAATTGCTACCAATATGTAACTAAGTTCTTTTAAAACTTTATCACATATACATACAGTATATATATAACATTAGCTATTTTTTCTTAATAATTGGTTTAATTTCAGTGCGTTAAGAGCGGTGTTAAATAAAAGACCATTTATTATATCTCGATCGACATTTGCAGGACACGGTCATTATGCTTCTCATTGGAATGGAGATATACTGTCAACATGGGAATCTATGAGATGGACAATTCCTTGTATGTAATAGCAAATATTATTATGTTTAATTGTATTATTGTGTTTAATTATTTACAAATATTTTAGCTATACTTAATTTTAATCTGTTCGGTATACCAATGATCGGCGCCGATATTTGTGGTAATTATTAACATTAAATTTAATATTATTTAAAAATATTTGATTTTTTGCTCTTATTCAATAGGTTTTAATGGTAATACAACAGTGGAATTATGCGCTCGATGGCAAGAATTGGGTGCATTTTATCCGTTCTCTCGCAATCATAACTCTGATGATTGTATAGATCAAGATCCTGCAGCTTTAGGGCCAGTTGTGATCGAAGCAGCGCGTAATGCGCTTCAATTACGATACGCTCTATTGCCTTATCTTTACACATTGTTCTTTCGCGCTCATATTTATGGCGAAACTGTTGTGAGGCCATTGTTTTTTGAGTTTCCACTTGACAACGAAGTCTATAAAATAGAAACACAGTTTTTATGGGGTCCATCTCTTATGATTGTGCCTGTTTTGTATCCAAACGCCACTACTGTTAGTAATCACAATTGTCTATAAACTTGTATACTGTATACTTTATATTGTATGTACTTATTTTAGGTTAATGCCTATTTACCATCTGGAATATGGTACGACTCAACCAATTATAATGCTATTAAAAGTTATGGTCAATATATAGAGCTGTCATCACCATTAACGACTATAAATGTGGTTCTTAGGGGTGGACGTACAGTTGCTGCTCAATTTCCCAATACCACTACCGAACGCACACGAAAAGGTGATTTTATTTTAGCAGTTGGTTTAGATTCTAACGGAATATCATTTGGAGAGCTATATTGGGATTGTGGTGATGGACTCGATAACATTCTTTTAGGCGCTTTTAATTTATTTGAATTTTTTACTGCAAATGTAAATATTGAATAATAATTTGATATAACAAATAATTTTACTTGATTTCGATTTCTAGAGCACATTGACATCGAAACCGATATTTTATGGTTATGATATGAAAAACAAACTGAAACAAACTCTAATTATGGGTGTCAACAGTAAACCAAATACTGTTTATGTGAACGGTGTTTCCCATAATCAATACCATTATGACAATCAAAATTATTTGTTAAAT
>JAQIVF010002624.1:0-10690 GCA_034698365.1 Steganacarus magnus | reverse complement strand
CACTTCACACTTCACTTCACACTTCACTTCACACTTCACTTCACACTTCACTTCACACTTCACTTCACACTTCACTTTTCTGAAAATCAAATCAAAATCAAATCAAATTAAAATAAATTTTTAAAAATCAAAATTAATAAAAAAAATATAAAAAGTACTGATTTTTAATTTTAATTTTTATTTAATCAAAATCAAAATTAAAAAAAAATCAAAATTAAAAGAAAAAAATTTCTGAAAATCAAAATCAAATCAAAATTGTAAAGTTTTTTAAAACTAAAATCAAAATAAAATTTAAACGAAAATTTTTTTAAAAATTAAATCAAAATAGAAAATTTGCTTACGACACAACACTAGTTTTAACTCCGTATAAAAAAATTATTTCAAACGTTGTGCGCACATAATTCGATTTGTTTCGATAATGAACTAAAATCTTGAATAATAACTTTACCGTAATTTACAAAATTAATAAATTTTTTATTACCATTTTACTACCAAGTTTGATACTTGTTACCAAAAATATCCTTTTCCTACTTATTGTAGTAAAAACAATAAAATAAATTCATTATAATCTCTTTTTTTTCGATTTTCCAAATAATATATGCTGTTTAATTCTTCAAAAATATATTTTTTTATAAATTTTTAAGAATTACAGTTGTTGTTTAGATTTTAAAAGTTAAATTGAACAAGTTGTCTAATATTTTGAATACTTCTTGAAAATCTGCGCAATAGAACTCTACCGGAGCTAAATTTATAACGAACTTTTAGAACTCTTTGATTTTATTTCAGAGTTTTTGGATTTACAATGTCTATTTCAATGTGTAAACAGGAAATGAGGCTTTTTTGGTGAAAAGATTTTAAGATAGGAGGCTTTTTGGTGTAATATTTACAATATAGGAGGCTTTTTTGTCTGAAAAATTTTCAATTTTAAAAAATTTTATATTACAATATTTTTAGTTTAATTAGTTTTTTGTTAGAATTAAAATGTTAGATGAAAAAAGTTTTTCGTATTAATTTATTTTTCTAAACAACAATTTTTTAAGATAAGAAAGTTTTTTGTTTAAACGATTCAGAATATAAAGTATGTATAGTCGAGAAAAAATTAACAACAATCTTCTAATAATTTTGTCTTAAATTATTGGCTGCATAAATATTTGTGATGTTCACGGTTAGAGTGTTGAAGACAGACTAAAACAATTATTAATAATTTTTTTATAAATGCAGATTAAAACTGTAAAATTTGCTAAAAATTTATATATGATTTTAACCATAATGTAAAACATTTATTAATGGATTAATTTAAAAACTTTGTACATTATTACGTTCTTAGTATCTGAATTTAATTTTCACATCAATCACATAATATTAATTCAATTTTATAAAAATTTTTTTTGGAAAACGTTAGATTTTAGGGCAAATTACAGAATGTTATTATGGACTTAGATTGTGAATATCGGTTAACATCATTTTAAAGCCAACATATAATTTAGTTCAAAGTTTTGTTATATTGATTGCTAAAACTTAAGATAAAAATCAAAAAGTACCAGATCATCAAAAAACTCGCTAATTTTTTATTTTTCAATCGTCCAAACACTTTATTAGTCATCATTTGAAGAAAATCCGGAGCCGGTTTCAGACACATAGCCAATCTTAGAAACTCGTAACAGCCATCTTTAGTCTGAAAGCTCATCAACGGAACCGAATCTGCTGCCAATTTAATGTCGTTTTGCTAACTTGGTCACCGATGTCTGTGTCAACAAGCCATCGTTATACATTGACTCCTGGGTATGTCATTAGCGTCAGCTAACAGTCAGCTATTTGGTTTGTGCGTCCAACTTTTATTTACTTCCGACTTTTAACATTACATTTGAAAAACTAATTTGAGAAAATCATTTAGATTGATATTACATGAAATTATTTAAAATTATTTTTATTGTATGTTAAAATAAAATGTTAATTTTAACTAAAAAAAAGCTCGCTATGAATGTGTCGTTCTTTTTCTGACAAAATATTTACTAATAAATTTTTTCGAATTAAAATAATTTTTATAAATTATTTTAATCAAAGATTTATTTCTTTTTAAAACATATTTTATATATGACTTCGATAGAAAATAGTCAGATATATGGATTTTGGATTGTCTGTGCGTGCGTGCGTCTGTCGTCACTCTGATAGTAGGCTTTTTAAGTGAAAAAATGTCAAAAGAGGCTAATTAGGCGAAAAAATATCAAAATAAGAGGCCTAAGCGAATAACGATTATTGAAGCTATTTCCGTTTTGCTATTGATAGTTATTGAAGCATCGAAACGTCCATGAACTTGTAGTAATTGCTGGTTGTAGGTACGCAGCGATAGTGTAGAAGACGATATCTTTGGACTTCCGATCAGCTTCCAATGATCGATAACATTAATTGATTGATTAATAGTTGTCCGGCGGTTATTTTAAGAGTATTTCTTGTTTTTTGTAGATGTAATGAAATTTTTTCAGAGATCATCTGATACTGGCGTTTTTTAAACATGAAGATTTTCGGTATTTTACAACAACACCTATCTTTATTACGCAATTCCCACTTACATCGCTTAACGTATGATAAACCGCTAGATTGTTGTCGCTCGTGACCGCAGTATATTGTAGGGAATAGATTGCTGTCGCTCGTGACCGCAGTATATTGTAGGGAATGATAACTCCTCGACGTTCTTATCTTTTAATATCGATTTTATAACTTTATATTCTTTATTTTGTTTTTCGTTTGATAGTGGCTCCAATATTTGCGTTGATGGCATTGGTTATTGTGTATATGAAAACCTGCATTTAATTTTATCTCCGACGAATTTCTTACATGAAAACAAATGCTGGTGTGTTTGTAAATCTATTATTCTCGAGTCTAGAATATCACTATCAGTTGTTATATAGCGATCTAGAAATCCAATGCACTCATTGATCTCGGGTTGGATTTAATATAAATTGGAGAATTAGTCAACCAAAGTAAGAAATGAACGTGAGGGCTACCTCTGTGCTGGAATTCGACTCAAATGTATTAATTAGTGATTGCATTTTTTCGAAAAAGTATATTTTGATGTTGATATTAGCCGGTTAGCACGTGCCATGAACTCGCTTCCACTGGGAGCACCGATCGATCACTTCTTGAGCTTGATCCAGCGGATACATGAACAAATTCATGAACAAATTCATGAACGCAATTTTAAACACAAATGTGAACATATTCGCTGACACATTCGCGAACACATTTGCTTACACATTCGTGGACACAAGTGTGAATCTTTTTGAGCCACCGTAATTTTTTGTTTGAGAACAATATGTATACTAATTATTAGATTATAAAATTATACAAAATTTCTTACTCTGTTTCTTAACCCATATATATTTATACAATTTTATTTACTAATATTTATTGTGGAATTATAAGCTAAAATTTTTTAGATTTTTATATGACAAATATATTATTTTAAAACTAACTCCGATTTACTTCAGTTTTTTGATGTTAATAATTCTCATAATTAGTAAAAACTAGTCAAATTAATTTTACAATTATTGTCTTAGAGTTGAATAAGCAACAAGTAAAAATGTGCCTTTCTATGCATTTAAGCAAAACTTTAATTACTATTTGTTAATAATTAACAATGAATAGCATTTTAATACTGTATATAAATAAAAAATGTACTTATCTGAAGAAAAATTTTATCGCTTTGGAAATAATTTTTATAGAGAATATTTAAATTTGAATAAGAGAAATATTTAATTAAAGCAAAATTTTTAAAAAAATTGTACAAATTTTATTAAAAATATTAAAAAGAATTATAGTTATAAACTATAATTTAAAATAATACTTTTAAAACAAATGTTCTTATCTTAATGTTTAAAAAAATAATTCATATTTATTTTTATAATTTATTAAAATTTAAAAAAAAACGATATCGATATTAAATTAAGTGTGAAAATAGAAGATTTAATATATAGTACTTAACCCTCCAGCAGAACCCTGGCAAGATTTCCTGCCACCACCACTTTGAGTCATATTATTATTAAAACTACTTGAATGTGATGCATATAATTTTAGGTATTCCTCACAAATATATCTGCAACTCAATTTACAAAAAATCACATTTTAATTAATTTTAATAAAATAATTATTAATTTTAATTTAAGTTGATGTCTAAGTTTCTTTTCCCCTTTTTTCCAAAGGAAAATTAAAATAACTTTCGCTTTCGTTTTTGCTTTTAATTTCGAAAATCAGCAAAAGAGAAATTATAAAATAGTTTTATTTTTTTATAAACTGCATTAAAAATTTAATTTTTAATTTTAATTCTTGCATAAAAAATACTATTATTTGTTCCTAGGAATATATTCTAAATCCGATTTTAAGAGTTATATCGTTTACTAATTTGATTTATATGCAAAATTTAACAACAATAATTTAACTTTTATTAGATTTAATATTTAATTTCAAAACTTATATTAAGTTATTTTCTAAAAAATAAATCTATACTTCTAATCAAATTCTTAACTTAAATAATATATATTTATTATTTTTCATCGATAGCGCAAATATAATTTTTTATTATACATTGGAAATATTTATTCTAATATATTTATGATTAATTAAATATTAATTTAATTAAAACAAGTTATTTTAATCAATTATTATAAAATAATTACATAACAACTAGTCAAAGCTCCAAATATCTCAATAAAATATTATTTATTAGTTTAGTCTAATTGCATGTATAAAGCCAGATATATCATAAATTGACTAAAGGATAAAATATAATCTACATTATTCATTAATTTACAGTATTAAACAAATCAGTTAAGTTATACATTGTAATATTATTTATTTTTAAGATTTTCAACTGAATTTTCTTAAATTTATGATTTTATAATATTATGATTTTATTGTTTTTCATAAATTAAAACATTTTTGTTTTTTGCAGAAATTTAAAAGATATTTTTATACAATATCAATTTTTGTCAAAATATCTCTTAACATTTTGGTTCTGAACTTTTAATAAACTTTTCAATTGACAACATCTTCTCAATATGGTTTATAAAGGATGACAAACGTGGCAAGTTGTTTTTAATAATTTCCCAATTCTTCAATTGTTTTATGATACTTACCATTGTCCATAATTAGATAAGCAACTTCAATATTTTCATTTCTTAAAACAACAAAATTATTTTCAAGAATTCAGAATAATCTTCAGAATTATAAACAGGACTCAGAATTTTAGGATCAAATTAATTTATGTATTGTTATAAATATTATAAATTTGTTTAAAATGCAAATCACAAAAAAAATTATAACAGAAGAAATATAACGTGAAAACATTTTTTACTAATTATTTTGTTCAATCTTACAGTATTGTAATTTTAAACTTTGTTTAAATTTTTTATTAATACTTAAATATAAAAGTAATTTAAAGTATAAAATGTTTATTGTTTTATAATTTGTAAATCTAAAATTAAATTATAACTTGTTAAATAAATTTAATAAAAAATCATTTGATAATATATTTATTTTTAAATGAGTGAAATGTTCTGAATTAAATCACTATTTTAAATCAATTCAAATTAAATTAATTCAATTTTGTTTTTATTAAGCTTAAAACGTTGTTTTTCAAATCAATTTTTGAATTACTAAATTCAATTGTATTTTTTTATATCTTTAAAAATTTTATGCAATTTTGCATTTTTTATATAATTTTAAATTATTACTAATTAAGATTGAATTATGATTTAGTTAATCACTAGTTATCAAATTAATTAGAATTAGCACTTAAATTAACTTTAATTATTAAATTAAATATATTAATAATTATTAAACTCATAACTTATTTATATTAATTAACTTATTTATAATTTTTTAATATTTCGAATGTCGAATCGTTGAATGCCGATCCTACCGATTGCGCAACAAATGTGATTTTAATTCGATGAAATGTTTCGAATAATAATTGATTGATTTGAATAATAATAATAATAGTTTTAATGTCAATAACAGAGTAGTAATAATAATAATAGTAATAATATTAATTTAATTTACAAATAACTGTCAATTATAATTTGACTTCAAATGTTACACAATTTGTGCTCAAAATGTTAAAGTTTTAATGCACTCAATGTGCGCTTTATTATAAGTGTTTCCGTTAAAACGAAACGGAAATGAGTTTCACTTTTTTTTGATAAAAAGTGACTCAAAATCGATTCAGTAATTGTGCAATAATTACGTGCACATCAATTTAAAATACATAATATTTATAAAATTGGTATCTAAGTAAAATTGAAATGTTGAACTTTTGATAATTGAAATAGAAAGTAAATTGAATCTGTATATTTTGAGAATTTAAATGAAAATTAGTTTATATAATACGTAAACTAAATTATGTATGCTTGAGAAAATATTAAATAAAATTTTTCGCAGGTGTTTGTACCCAAATGTTTTTACGTTAATGAATTTGTATTTTTAATATTTAACTTAAATTATTCAAATTACAGTTTTTTTAAATGTTTTGTTAAAATTACTTTCCTGACTTTTTATAAATTTTAATGTAGACACATTAATGTTATTTAATGAAATCAATTACATTTCAAAACTAATTCTTTATATTAGTGTTGTTTAAAATGTTAATGTTTTAAATGTTTAAATTTTAATTTTCTTGCATTTGAACCGAATTAATTTAAACCTAAAAACCAGAATTTTCTTGTTCAAAAATTTTGTTGTATTAGTTGAAGGAGAACTACTTGATATAGGCAACTGATATAATCGTCTTATAAGTTTATTTGAATAATCATCTGGTGAGGAAGGTGCTGACTCAAATTCATCACTATCTTCTTTAGTTATTTTAACTTTTTTCTTTTTCTTTTTAACTGATTTTATAGGTTTTTTTCTTTTTTGGAAATAATTTTTGGAGTTGATAATGCTTCTGAAGCAACAACCATTGTTTGCATAGTTTGATTAGATAATTCTTCATATTTTTGTTTAGCTTTTAAAAACAATGTGTTTGAGTATAATTTGACTTTCTTTGAGTATCATTTAAGTTTGTATTTAATACATTTTGAATTTCTCTATCTAAATTAGAAGCTTTTTTTAAGTAAATTAATCGAAAACTTTTAATTATATAAGAAAATTTATTAAATATATTTGTAAAAATATAATGCTCTTAAATGAAATTTACTTTCTAAAATTGAATCTTTTTTCCAAATTTGTATTTTAAAATTCAAAAAAATAAACATTGAACAAAATAAAAACATTGAAATAAAATAGAAAAATTAGGTCTTATATACAGAAAATTCTATGTACATGTAGAAGTTTAAGTAATTATAAATATCTGTAAACATCTCAAGGATTTAATAAGGAACATGTAATAAATTAAAATTATTTGTAAACATCTCAATGACTTAATAATGTAAATGTAATAAAAACATGTTTCAAAAATTATATAGAAATAAAAATTTCAAGGACAAATATTTTGGAATATATCAGGAAAATCTCATTTTATAATTTTAGAAGATAAAGTAAACTTCTTAAATTTGTTTTAAAATTTGTTGTAAATTTGATAAAATGCCTAAAAGTAAAGTTAAAAAGAATTTAGAAAAACAATATAAAAGCATCGATGATAATACAGACAGTTCGAAAGAAAGTGATATAGATTCGATAGAAGAAAAGAAAAAAACTCCTATTAAAAAAGCAAGAAATTCTAAAAAATAATCTGAAGGTAAATTTATTAAATATAAATTATTTATGATCAAATACATTATTTTTTTAGATTTTAATTTGGAACAAAAAATTCAAGATGAAAAAGACGAAGCGATCAAAAATAAAGCTAGATTTGGTATGCAAGATGCTGTTGGAATAAATGAAAATAAAATGATATTTTTTAAAATATTTAAAAATAATGAAGACAATGAATTTAAAATTATCAAGTTTAAATATGAAATTAAAAAAGTTATCAAATTTATTATAAAAAAATAAACATTGAACAAAATAAAAACATTGAAATAATATAGAAAATTTAGGTCTTATATACAGAAAATTCTATGTACATGTAGAAGTTTAAGTATTTATAAATATCTGTAAACATCTCAAGGATTTAATAAGGCAAATGTAATAAATTAAAAATATTTATAAACAATTCAAGGACTTAATAATGTACATATAATAAACATGTTTTTTAAATTATCTAAGAAAAATTTCAAGGATAAATTATTTATATAAAAGATAAAAAATCCATTTTATAATTTTAGTACATAAAGTAAACTTCTTAAACTCGATTTAAAATTTTTCGTAAATCTAATAAAATGTTTTAAAATAAAGTTAAAAAAATTTTAAAAAACAATCTATATGTATTGATTATAATAAAGACAGTTCAAAAGAAAGTGAGATAGATTCAATTAAAGTAAAGAAAAAAATCTTATTAATAAAAAAAACATCTGAAGGTAAATTTATTTAAAATATAGTAACTATAATAACTAATAATTTTTCTTTATGTAACAAATAAATAATATGATTAGAAAGATTTTTAAATACTATTTAAAAAAATATATAACTTTATTTAATTATAAGATTATTATAATTAATTAAATTTATAAACAATAATTATTTATCGTCTTTTATTTTATTTTTATTTTTAATTTTAAATATTAATATTATATAAAAAATATTTAATAAAATAAAATATTTATAATTTTAATTATTTATTATTAAGATTAAAAAAAGTTATATTATTAGTTTAATCAAAAATATTCTTGATTTATAAGAAATAATTATGAAAAAAAATTTTTTTTTAAAAATATATAAAATTTTATTAATGATGAATATAACGAATTTAAAATTATAATAATTTTCTATGAAATGCTGAATCGGGATTCTCCCGAAACAGCATTTCATAAATACTTATCTAAATTACACCAAAATGTTGTCTTGTGAAAAGTAAAATTATAACTTTTATAAAGTATTTAAAATATGAAAAGAAAGTTAATTTATGGAACTCAATCGGGAAATAAGTGATTGTACAGCTCGGTTTTAGATTTATTTACAGTATATTTCTCAATGGATTTAGTATTGAAGAACACAAGACATATTATTATAATCATTCATCAAAGACAAATTTCGAGAATAAATTGTTTTATAAAGGTAAGTATAAATTTTATTTTATTTTATTTAGTATTTATTTCTTAATTAATATTATTAATTTTTTTAAAATAAAATATTTATGCAAATTAAAAAATGTGTTATTTATTTAATAAAAGTTTTTCTTCTAGTTAACCTAACTTCCTATATATATTAAACCCTAAATATGTATATTGCTTGAGAAAATACTAAATATATACTTCTATTCTTGGATATATGGCATAATAATATAAATATGTTTATTAAAATTTTTATATATTTCGTCTATAAAGTAATCTCTAAAAATTGTCCTAAAACAAGCTTAATTTTCTGAAAACATCAATGTTGCAAAACTTGTAACTAAATTAAACGTATTTATTTGGAAAACATCGTACAACATCAATCAACTTTATCAATCAACGTCATTAAACAACATCACTCAACATTATAACAACAACATAAAACATTATTTTACATCATACACATCTTATAACATCACAAAACATCACACATCACACAACATCATACTACATTAGTTGGTTGTCCTTAATTTACACATATGATAATGTTAAGACCTATGGATTGCTTGGTTGTCATTAATTTACACTTATAATTATGTTAAAGCTTATACTGTAGTAATTAACAATGTTTTACATATTTTAACGTCGCGAGGAACGGGCGCTCATTTAACAATAAAAACTTTTTTTGCGCGTTATTTTAACTTTAAAGTACATTTATATCTGATTAATAAATCAGTTGGATTTATTATTTCGTTGCGAATAGTATAACATTAATTATGGCAAACCATATTCGAGTCAATACTAAGACCAAACCATTTTTAGGCATTCAGTTCATTATATCCAGTGTACAAACGTACGAACATTATTAAATCTTTACTGCTTGATATTGTTAACAAAGTAATTAACACTGAAAACGAAGAGAAACTCGCAGAGTATCAGATTTCACACCAATTTGACGCATATTTTCTCGATGTTAATCGTTCGGTGACGAGAGTTAGACTTTTAAGAGATAACTCCATTCATTTATCTAAACCGATGCTCGTTCCTGCTGTGGGCGATCGATATACTAGAGAGAAGGACAGGTGGAGATGAAAATGTCTTTTATTATAGTAAACAATAATATGTGAATTATATGTTAAACTGTTTTTTTCAAAATTAAATATGTAATAATTATTTCTAAATAAATATCTTTTACATAAATTGAGCTTATAATAAGTTTAGTTCTTGTTTCAAATTAAATATAAATCGTATTGAAATAAATTACAGTATATGACAATAAATTTTTGCAGTAACAATTGGACTTTAAGTGATATAGAAAATCTGTCAAAAATAAATTGGATAGAATTTCGTTGACACTAACGAAACAATCTTAAAAAATTTCAAATTTATCACTTGGGAATATCATTATGTTACTGTATCACTATATCTCTAACCATCTCATATTTTTCTCCTCCATTGAAAACTGATTCTTGTTTGACCAGTTATGGACCTTAATCAACAGTGAACACACGAGGTATTCATGATTCACTAGTACTTATAAATATTAG
>JAQIVF010002623.1:0-10691 GCA_034698365.1 Steganacarus magnus | reverse complement strand
TTGTTTTGGAGAAGTTCGGACAAAAATGCAAGTCGAATTTCTTGGGGAAATCAAAAATTCTATTCTCGGGAATATCTCTGAGAATTTCCGAAGATGATTAGGGGCCGATATTAATTCGATTCATCCGTCGGACAACTACAAAACTTACGTCAGTTAATAAACATTGTCATTAGAATTTTGTCCACAAGTAATATTTCTGTTATACCTCCGAACCTGAACACAGCCCATAACATAACAAACTTACAAACAAACTTAATACAAATAGTACTGTATTGTATTTAAAGTCACGGATGTGTTCGAGTTCGGAGGTATAACAGAAATATTACTTGTGGACAAAATTCTAATGACTATGTTTATTAATTGACGTAAGTTTTGTAGTTGTCCGACGGATGAACCGAATTAATATCGGCCCCTAATCTTCTCCGGAAATTCTCAAAGATATTCCCGAAAATAGAATTTTTGATTTCCCCAAGATATTCGACTTCCATTTTTGTCCGATCTTCTCCAAAACAATCTTATAGTCGAAATATTAAAGTTAAAATTATTGAGGATTTGTATCGGTGAACTTTCCGACTCCCGAATTGCAATAATCACGCTCGTTTTTTGTTCAGTTGCTTACCGTGGTTTACTAATTGCCGATAATTTTAAAGTTTAGAATTTCGATAAAAATAACTAAATTAATAGATTTATTAACTTTTCTAACTTTAATTCTATTAATTAAATCACTAATTTGGTTTAAATTACAATTAAAATCACGCTTATCTTAAAAAGTGCTTAACTTATTTCGTCTCTAAAATTAACTTTTTTATTAATAATTAAAAAATTAAATGTTTTTCAATATATATTTTTATATGATATTATTACAGGTAATGAGCTTAACGTTTCAAGAAATATTCATTACTATATTGCTTTTAATTAAAAAGTTATTTGTAAAAAACTAAGTGCTTAACTTATTTCGTCCACCTTATAACCCTTTGAAACGTCGAAAATAAATAACGAAATAAATAATTACGAACTTTGATTAAAGTAAGAAAATATTTCATCATGAATTCAATCAAAGAAAAAAACTTAAGTGAGTGTTCAAATAAATTCTTAATATATCGTATTTATCGACAAAAAAGCTTTAGAGTAAATTTTTTACATAAAATAGTAATATTTATCTAATTTTTACATTCAATCGAAATCTAAATACCGTAAATAATTTATTTCATTTGAATGTATTGAGTTTGAGCTTCATTTTCTTCATCAACCGGTGCTGAGATCTCAGTGTATGTTCTAAAATCTTCATAATTCTCGTCACAATTAATTTCATCATAATTAATCGCTTCATAATTATGATTTTGGTCACCAATATCTTCATAAATATTATCAATTGATTTTTGTTGATTCTGCACGCTTTCCAGTTTCTTACTATTATTTCTGAAATATCTGTATATTATGGTAAATATCAGTACAATTAGA
The DNA here is from genome assembly GCA_034698365.1 of Steganacarus magnus. Classification (NCBI taxonomy): domain Eukaryota; kingdom Metazoa; phylum Arthropoda; class Arachnida; order Sarcoptiformes; family Steganacaridae; genus Steganacarus; species Steganacarus magnus. The sequence goes on along the minus strand of JAQIVF010002623.1, from coordinate 9,230 downwards.
AGCGCTATTAATATTGCAATTATAATCATAAATATTTGCACTGAATTGGTTTGTTGAGGGCTTTTCGAATCGACTGCAGTAATGTCTGCGATCTATTAAATAAATATATGCAATTAAAATCTAATTTTTAAATTACTAATTAATTTAATCATTACTTTCTCAACACATTCTACACCTAATATTGAATTATTGTTCGGACAAACGCATCGGTATTGAGATATACTGTGTGGCAAACAAAGTTGAGTGCATTCAGAATTTAAACACCGATTCACTGTATTTTTTGGCTGTTGACCAGAATCTATTATTTTAAATTTGGCGCTTAAATATTTATCGAACTTTACAACATTCTTCGCCACATCATAATCGATTGAGTATCGCATCAATTTATTGCCATCTTCTATAAAATATATATATTTCTCAAAAATATTGAGTGAATTAAGACTCGACACTCCAATACGGAATTTATTATGTTTACGGTATATCACTCGATAATTTTTGCCATTCAAATCCGAAGAGTGAATCACTTGATTATCGCACCACAATAATCGTTGTGAGTAGTAATCAATGGTTAGTGAATACGGTCTCGAAATAATCCTTCGATCTATTTCTAGATTAATTCTGTTACTTCCGTCTTGATTCGCCCTAATAATCGCGCTATTAGTTTGATGCTTATTAATTAACGCTTCGCTCCAAAATACTTTGCTATCAATTGGATTCACCACAAGACTGATCACTGATTTTTCTTTAATATTAATTTTCGCAATTGTATATCGAATATCAGTGCGATCTTTATTCATAACAGCAATCGAATCGTGAATCGCGAAATAAATTAAATGATGAATCCAGTCGTAGCCAACAACTGATTTACAAATATCCAAACGCAAAACTGTTGTATCGTTTAGTACTAAAAATTTATTTGTTGTTTGATTTATTTGCGACACAAATATGTTTGTGTTACACAATACAATAATATCTTTAATTAAGTTCTTGTATGAATTAACTGCGTATAATAGCATATTTGAATCAATATTATAATAGAATTCATTTATGACCACATCTTTGGTTTCTATTAATACTACAGAATTTTCCAGTTCATTATTAAGAAATGAATTTAAATTTACTTTCCAAAGTCTAGAACTATTACCATATAATACCATTATATCGTCATAAATGTTCGCCTTTTGTAAAAAAATATATATTTTTGAAAAATCAAAAATTATAACAAGTGACTTAAACCCAAGAATAAATAGAATACCAAAAATCTCGGATTATTAATTTAAATTTAAAATTTTTAGTTTAAATGAATTTTTAGATTTTGTACTATTTATAGAAGATTTACTATAAATCGAGCAAATAATGCGTTCAAATGAATTGTATTAATTCGCTGCTATTAATTGAGTAAATGTGAGAAAAAAAATAATTTATTTTTGATTTAAATAAAGTTTTACTCACATTTTCATTGCATTGCACGCGATTATTGTAATTTGTATTGTGAGGACAGACACACCGATACGTATTGTTTGGAAGTGCAATACATAAATGCGAACATTGAGACTCAACGCATATATCGGTGTGATTTGGTTGCAGTGATGAATGCATTACACGAAAAATATACGTGTTTAAGAATTTGAGATCTTTTAAGACTGAAACCGAATTATTTTGCCATCGATTAAGTGCGAAAATTTGATCCGTATATCGATCTCCAAAAATTAGCAAATTTTTATAGACTAACAAACCATAAACTTCGTAGTCTGGCATAAAAAATGTTTGGAGAATATTACCAGAATAATCAATCATTGCTATCATTTCAATGCCAGTGAAATAAATGCATTTCGATTCAAAATCGATTGCTATATATCTGTGATACTCATTACTGTTGTAAAGCACTTTCGATTCGCTTCCATCGAGATTCGCTTTAATAAACTGTGTGCCGTCTCTCCACAGTAAAAAATTATCGATCGGATTCACCATTAGTTTACTATAAGTATCAATGGTTGAATTAAATACGAATCGTTTGTCAATTTCGTTGATATTAATCACGTGTATCTCATTTTGAACTGTAAAATACAACAAATGATGAATCCAGTCATAGCTCAGTGAATACGCATTAAACACATCGATAATCCATTCTGTACTAAGAATTTCAGTAAATTCACGATTCATTCTAAGTCGCGATATTCCGGTGGATTGTAACATAAATATCGAATTATCTTCAATATTGAAATCAAAATCTACTTTTGTTGAGCTTGTAATATCGATTCCGTTAATATCTTGAGTGGTAGTATTATTATCAGTAATTAAAAGTTTACTCGATTCTAGTCTACCATTTTCTGACCGCCCAATCAGAATAAGAACAGGCACTTCGCATAATATTTGGTGTTTCCACAAGTTTACTATTAGCAAACTAAACAAAAATAAAATTATCATTATTTTTATTAATTGAATAAAAATGAAAATAATGTAATTTGTTTGCTATAAAGTAAAAAAATGTGATAACATGAAACAGAAAAATTATTTTAGTTATAAATAAAAGCTGTGCACAGGAAACAGCATTCGATGCGAGCATCACTTTAATGAGGGACAGACACACCGTAAATCTACGCAACTGATATTAATTCACTTATTGTGTTCGGGACTGTTTTCCTGTGAAGAACGTAACCATTATGTACAATACGGTAAAGGATACAAAACTGCTTATACAAATACTGTAACATTAATATCTATTATAAAAGGATTAATAGTTATCTGCGAAATACTTCTCGTGTGTCTCTCATTAATGTAATGCTTGCGCACTGCAGTTATTTGGAACGTGTGTACAGGTTTTAATTCAATTGAATATTGAATGCGAAAATTCATTTGAACAAACTTTGCGACATTTATAATATCCTTTTTAGCTCACTTTATATATAAAGGAGAGCTTATGGATTTGACCATGTCCGTCCGTCTGTCCGTCCGTCTGTCCGTCCGGATGTCCGCAGTCCTCTATTATCTAAAAGTCCAATTTGTCTGCCACTTCCTTGCTATATCTTAATACTTGATAACATGCAAGTTAGAATTTAGTAGCTTTATTAGCTGTCGCGTTAGAATATTACTATGCGTAACAATGCGCTAAGTGATTAAACCCCTTTTTACACGATCCTAACAATACTTAAGAAAGTGAGCTCTATTATGAATGTTCCGGTCTTGTTTATGCATGCATACTATTGAGGTAATATATTTCAAATGTATTGCGCAAATTTTTATAAATATTTTGTATAAATAAGTATTAGTATACAAAGTTGCTGAGAAAGGCCGCAACGACTAATAATATATTAGATGTTTACAAGAGAAGTAATATTAGTTGTAATTTATGCAATCTATTAAAATTATTAGTGACAAAAATGCCTATTAGGTCAGAAAATAGCGAAAGCAGAATTTGCAGCAAATGCATACTCGAGAATACCGCGTAAATGTAAAAAAAAATAACAGCAACAATAATCAAAATTGGAATAAAGTTCAAAAATTAAATAATGGTCTATAAGATAAGCGATTACATTAAAGAGGTCTTTGTATTTAAACTTAAGTATTTATCTAAACCGATGAAATCAATATTAATTCAAAATTTATTGTAATTGAATAAATTTAATATTTAAAAAATACATTAAATCCTAAGATGGTTAACAAATCTATGAATGCTTAAAATTATTTTCAATGAAATACAGAGAAATTACTCTTTAATGCTTATTAATAAGTTATGCAAAAACTATTGGATTAGACTAAAAAATCTTTTTGGATTTGACTGTTTCCGTTAGTCTGTCTGTGTATATGTATGGACATTCTGAAGCATCACGAAACGTAAGAATTAAAATGTTCAAAACTAGTTTGTAAGCTTAGAAAAAATCACTGTTGAATCTACTTTACATCTTTGAGAGTATATTAACTTTATAATTCATTGATCACTAGTAATTAAACTACGCTTTAAACTAGTATTGTTGATTTTGAAATTTTAGTTTTACTTTACTTTTGATTTTACTTTCGTTTAAAATTTTAATTTTGATTTTCTTTTACTTTTGCTTGCAAAATTTTTTTTCATTTTAATTACTTTTGCTTTTACTTCTCGTTAAATTTTTAATTTTGATTTACTTTTACTTTTACTTTTAATTTTCAAATATTATTTTACTTTTGATTTTACTTTCAAAAGTAAATACAACACTACTTTAAACCTTTTAGGATGAGGTATTCTATCGAGTCAATTTCTATAGATACTCTATTTTTTTTGGCGAAGGAGGTGGAATCTTACGGGAATTAAGCTAAAATTTTGATCTCATTTTGAACAAAAGTTATAGGGGTTTCAAAAACATATCAGAAATTATTCTACAATTTTTTAAATCTCGATTTTTCATGGCCACGGTGTTAACTCTGGGAAAGCACTACTCTGTGCATATATGCTAGTAATTATACGTTTGTACAGAACACTACTAAACTATTTTGCACAATAAGACGATGTCATGTAGTAATCAAATCGCAACACAGAAGCGTTGACTGTGAGAGAAAATGGTTGACAGCTTAACATTGCTGTGCTTTGCTTAACTCCGACTTAGGTATGATTACGGTGTAGTCATGGTAATCTCTCAATGTTATCCCTACAATGCTATGCAAAGATCGCACATTGAAGTAAGGTTTAGCAAAATAATATTTTATTTAATATTTGATTATTCATTTGTTTCTGACTGTTATCAGCCAAAAAAAATTAAATCAAAGCTTGAAAGAGTGTCAAAGCGAATAATCTTAAGATTAAGCTTATTTTTTTTCTTAATGATTACGGTGTATAACACATTCTTTACAATAAAAACTTATAAATCTTACGGTAAAATCACGTGCAAATTTATTAATATAGCATTTAAAATGTTTAAAGAATCATTGATTTCATTTGAATGTGTTGCATATGAATTTCATTTTCTTCATCAACCGGTGCTGAGATCTCAGTGTATGTTCTAAAATCATCATAATTCTCGTCACAATTAATTTCATCATAATTAATCGCTGCATAATTATGATTTTGGTCACCAATATCTTCGTAAATATTATCAATTGATTTTCGTTGATTCTGCACACTTTCCAGTTTCTTACTATTATTTTTGAAATATCTGTATATTATAGTAAATATCAATGCTAACAAAAGCGCCAGTAATATGCCAATAATAATCAGAAATATTTGCACTGAATTCATTTGTTGCGGAGTTTGGATTGTTATCAATACTTGTGCGGTAATGTTTGCAATCTATTAATAAACATTTTTAAATAAAATTCCGCACTTAAGTAAACTTATCGAAAAATAACTTACTTTTTCAACACATTTCACACTTGATATTGAATGATTGTTCGGACAAACGCATCGGTATTGCGATACAGAGTGTGGCAAACAAAGATGAGTGCATTTAGACTTTAAACATCGATTCACTGTATTTCTCGGCTGTTGATTCGCATCTATTATTTTAAAGTTAGCGTTGAATGAATCATTGAACTCTACAATATTCTTTAATTTATTATCATTGATTACATATAGCATTAATATGTCATTTTTATAGGCCATAAAGTAAATATATCTCTCAAACGCATTCAGCGAGTTTACAGTCGACCATCCGCTACGGAATAACATTTTGTAATTTTTGCCAACAAAATCCGAAGAGTGTATCACTCCTTTATCGATCCATAATAATCGGTGTGAGTAGTAATCAATTGTTAGCGAATACGGCGTGGAAATAATCGTTCGATCGATATTCAAATTAATTCTATTACTTCCGTCTTGGTTTGCCCTCACAATCGCACCGTTAGTTTGAATTGTAAACTTTTTTGCTTCACTCCAATACATTGCGCTATCAATCGGATTCACGACAATACTGTGCACCGATAGTTTGCTATTAATTTTCGCGATTACATACTGAACATCAGTGCGATTTATGTTCATAACAACAATTGTATTATTGATAGTGAAGTAAATTAAATTATGAATCCAGTCATAGCCAACAACTGATATACAGTTATAAAAAATTGTTGTTTCGTTGAATTCTAACAATTTATTTGTTGTTTGATTCATATGTGACACAAATATTTTTCTGTTACAAATATGATTCAAATCCGCTTTAAATTCTGTAAATGCAGTGATTGACCATAATATCACATTCTCTTCAATATTATAATAGAATTCTTTTATGACCCCATTATTCACCAAAAATAACAAAGGGTTTAGTTCATCATAGGTTTTTAGTAATAATAAAGAATTTTCCAGTTCATTACTAATAAATGAATTTAAATTTATACTCCAAACACCAGAGTTATTCGCATATAATATCGTTATATCGTCATAAATGTTCGCCTTTAGTAATAAAAAAAATATGTTTGAGATATAAAAAATCTAATGAAAACATAGTTATACAATGGTCTAAACACCGCTTGGGTGGGTCTACTTATAGACATTTTCAAAATTCTTGGTCAGGTTTTTCAGATTTTCTCTGGGGGCCCAAACCTTTACGGGAATCCCGTTGGGTAACTATGAATCAATGATATGAAAGTCTCAAAAGCCATAAATTATAATAGTAACAGAAGCGCCAGAGATTTTAGTGTGGGCTAGAAGTAGTTATGGTTAATAAATATGGCTTAAAATATTTAATTTAATTTTTTACCTAAAAAAACCATTAGCTAATGAAGTTTTAAACGGAGCAATAATCAGCAAATTTATAGGATAATAATTTATTTTTTGGCTAAAGAAAAATTTTACTCACATTTCCTTTGCATTGCATTCGATTGCTGAACTTATTATGGGGACAGACGCACCGATACTCGTTAGTATTGTGTGGTAGACATAAATGCGAACATTTCGAGTCAACGCATATATTCGTGTTGTTTGGTTGCAGTGATGAATGCATTACGCGAAACATACGCGAAAACATATTAATATCTCTTAAAACTGTTACTGAATTATTCAGTCGTTTATTCAGTGCGTAAAGTTTATTACTGTATTTGTCGTCAAAAATTAACAAATGTTTAAAAACTGTCAAACCATAAACCGATAGTGAATTAGCGTGAAATGTTTGAAGAATATTACCAGAATAATCAATCATTAAAGTGATATCAATGCTCGAAAAATAAATGCATTTCGATTCCAAATCAATGGTTATGTATTTATGATACGTATCACTGTTATAAAGTACTTTCGCATCACTTCCGTCGAGATTAGATTTAATAATCTGTGTGTCGTCTGTCCACAGTAAAAAATTATCGATCGGATTCACTGCTAGTTTACTATTACCAGAATGTGTTGCATTAAATACGTATCTTTTATCGATTTCTTTGATATTAATCACGTGTATCTCATTTTGAACTGTAAAATACAATAAATGATGAATCCAGTCATAGCTCAGTGAATACGAGTTAAACACATCGATAATCCATTCTGTACTAAGAATTTCATTAAATTCTCGGTTCATTCTAAGTCGGGATATTCCGGTGGTTTGTAACAGAAATATCGAATTATCTTCAATATTGAAATCAAAATCTACTTTTGTTGAGCTCGTAATATCGATTCTGTTAATATCTTGAGTGGTAGTATTATTATCAGTAATTAAAAGTTTACTCGATTCTAGTCTACCATTTTCTGACCGCCCAATCAGAATAAGAACAGGCACTTCGCATAATATTTGGTGTTTCCATAAGTTTACTATTAGTAAACTAAACAAAAATAAAATTATCATTTTTGTTATTTATGCTTAAAGAAAAAATAATTTAATTAATTTGCTATTATGTATTATATACGACGATAAACATAAAGTTATCATAACTATCGATAAAATAATGCTTAGGAAACATCAGCGGTGCAAACATCAATTATTGAAAGGCATGCGATACGCAACTGATTATAAGCAGATTAAAATAGATTCTTATGTAATAGAGTTTGTCTGAGCAGCGTAACCATTCTTTGACATCCGGTATAGGATTTGCTGCTTACGACGTGATGTGATGCTCGTCGCACCGCATTTACTTTGAACTAGAGAGGGAAAAGTTTTCGGGACAGGACGGGATAGGATCGTGATTGACAATAATTCTACGGGATTTATCAGGACAGGATTATAAGTACAAAATATCGGGATGGGACAGGATTGAGCTTTTTTCAGAAAAATCCCGAAAATATACATTTAATATAGAAATATTTGTCATGCAAATTGTATAAACTAATTTTTACAAGTTTTTCTGAATTTAAACTGAATAAAATTTTAATTTCGTCACTACAATGATGTGTAAATAGTGAGTTAAATATTGAAAACTTATTTATGAGATCCACTGCATATTTATCTATTAAATAAGCAAAAATAAATAGTCTCAGGACGGGACAAAAATTTTCTTTAAACACGACAGGACGGGACGGGACTGCTCTTCTAAATTTTCAGGACGGTACGGGACTCTAGTTTTCAAAGTTTTTCCCTCTTTACTTTGAACATATGTACAGGTTTTTTATTAATTTGAATAAAAAAATGATAAAATTGTGTTTAACAAAACTTTGAAATATGTATACGATTTAAATAATAATAAATAATAGTAAATATGTTCAACAAATTTTATAACGTTATGTAAATTGTTTATATATCTGCAAGTAAGTATGATATAATATGTTTAAATAAGAATGCGTATCGGAAGTGATTGAGCAAAATAATCTATAAATCGAGGACAAAATTAAAGGATAAAATTAATAAAAAGATTTTTATGCAGTTGAGATGAGGTGAAAGTTCAGAAGGAAATCATTCGCACAGTTATTGCTAATTTTGTATTTGTGTTTCAACCTTCAATTTTTCTGATGTTTGAATCCTTTTTTTCTCATTTTCTAACGAATGTTTTATTTCCTTTGATAAATTAATCAGATTTATATTACAATACATTTAACTGAATAATAATAGTTTGTATCAAATAAGTGGGTCATGATTAACATTGCATCAATTCTTAGGATAAATCTTCAACAGGATATATATAACAGAAACTTAGAATCGCATTGAATTGTTTTCCTAATTACTGTATTTATTTATATTTATCTGCTAAAATTTATAGTACAGTTTTGTTGCTATCTGTTCTGAGTAGTGATGATGGTTTTGCGCTTTTGAAACTGAATCCGAACATCAGGCTTAGACTAGTGTTGTTTCGCTTTTTTCTAAGTAAAAGAAAAAGCAAAAAATAATTTTACTTTTACTTTCACTTAATCGTAA
>JAQIVF010002622.1:0-10692 GCA_034698365.1 Steganacarus magnus | reverse complement strand
GCATAGAAAGTTATTAATTGTTCGCCAATTATTCGATGTTGAGTTTCTTCTACTGTTTCAGTGATCGGTTCACTTAAATACTTTACATCCTAACGAACAATTATTTCATTGTTAAACGGATTTATCAACTGTTAGAGTTATTATTATAAGATATTATAAATAATATCATTATTGTCTATCCATTCTTTCAGCTCTCCATTGCGCGAACAAATCATATATTAATTTTGGACTGAGTTCTAATCGCGGGCAACTAATCTTTTTAGCGCCATTAGCGCCGAATTTTGTTTAAGCCAAATCACACGCCTCTTATTTGTGCTGTAAAACCTTCCATTGAATGCTGTGCATAGTACAGTATAATAGCTAATAAGAAATCAAATTATTTATAGAAAAAGTTTTGATTAGTAATCACCAGACAAATGGTAATAACAAATCATAGAATTGTTTTGAAATTTAATTTCGCTAATATATGTACAAACGTTTACATCGAAATGCTCGACATCTCTGCTATCGATAACAAATCACCGATTCATAAACTGCTACATAAATACTGACTGCAGTCTCTCCTCATTGCTTGAATAACAACTCCCAATTGACTCACGTCTTCAATAATACCATCCATTCTTTCCAATTGTTGTTCTTCACCTTCAATTTTATCCGCGATATCAATACTGTCCTCAATGTTCGATACTATACGAACATTTGCACCGAAATCTTCGACATCTCTGTGATCGATAACAAATCGCGGATAATGAACTGCTTCATTAATTGGCCGAAACCAAAGGTCTGTTACATTATCTTCACATGGATTTGGTTGATCTGTCTGCTCATACATTTGTGACACTATTTCTTATTAGCTAATTGAACAATATTTATATATATTTATATAATTTCGATTCAAATTGCAGTTAAAATTCAAAGTGCTGTCAATATATTTCAATTTGACGGCATTTTAATATAAATTTTCGAAATAACAATGCAATGCAGATTATATACTCTAAACAGTCATAATTCGGGACACTATACAGTGAAAGCTATAACTTTATGACTCATTACTATATATTGATTAATATTATATCTGTAATGTTAAACATTATTAAAAGTATACTCAAAGCACAGTAAATTAATTGAATACTGCTTTGCTTAGAAAATGATTTCTCAAAGAAATATTACAGAATCTTGCAGCAGATATTGAAAAAAGCAAATATTTTATTAGATAAAATTTGAATAATAACATAATATCACATCTCTATTAAACAATAATCAAACAATAAAAAACAATTGAATAGAGTTTAGATTCTTGTTTCGAACTGAAAGTTGTTTTGGCGGTACATAGTGTAGCGTTGCATTGACAGCACGCCTCTATTCTGCCACTGATCCAAAGCCATGAGAGGCAATCGTTTAGCACACGCGCGGAATTCCGGGCCGCTATAACTCTCGAATTTCCTGAATTGTGCCGCTCTGGCAGCGATCTGTTGATAGTGATCGCCAGCGAATTGCGGATACTTTTGCGCATCGATTCGATTGCCAAACGGCGAGTTATGCGCGTACGGCCGCGTGAACGTATAGCGTTGCGTTCGCTCGATCAAAGTGTATTCAAATACAAACAGACACACGAAATAGAAGTATTCGTCGTTCAGTGCACAGAAGAAAAACAATCGTTCGTGCAGTTGTTTTTTGTAATAGTTATAAAAGGGAGCGGTTTGTAGCGAAAACAAGTAGACATGATTGTCGAGTGTGACACGAATGCAATCATTGATGTCATTGAAGTGCATTATTTGAGTGAAACCTGGTGTGAGGTTTTGCACTGTTGTTGGATCTCTTGGTCCGGTTTGTTCTGTGTCTTCTGTGTCTTCTGTTGGTCCAATTTGTTCTGTTGGTTGTGTGAGGTGTGGCACATCAGACACTTCCAAATCTCTCTGCAACGCATACCAGTCCAACACAATCGGCACTTCACGCAAGTTATTGGAGGCGAACTCAGACGCGCGCTGATTGTCATATGCTTTATTGGAATGTACTTTCAGACCATTTATACCTTCCATTACAATCACTACTTTCGGCCAAAGAGGCGTTTTGTCGAGCACTTGAGTGCGGAATTTAAAATTCTCTTTTTTGATCACATTAACAGGTCTGCGATCAATATTCATAACATATATACTTTTACCATCAATGATAGCAAATGTGTACGATTTGAGGAGTAATACTGTCCTATAATCACTGCAAACCATGAATGCATACTTCGAGCACAAAAACCCAGTTCTACTGATGAATTTTCGTGAACTGATATCCAACCGAAAGTTGCCCATCATTTGGTCTATGTTTGCATCGATTGGCTGATCAACAGTCACTCGATTAGTGTGTTGAGGAGGCAGTGGTCCGCCACCATATATGCCTCGATATGGAAATCGCTTATCATTCACATCATAGATGCGACTCACGAATTGCGTGGTTTCTGTGTGCCGTTGTTCTGTGGTAGCATATGGTGGATGATAGTAGTAAAGTTTGAGTCCTCTTTCGATTGCTGTCAGTCTTCTACCATATCTCAAATACGTTCCTTTAAACTTTGCCATTCTCTCCACCGCTGGTTCATTAGTTTCTTCGTTCTGTAAGCTTCTGTGTGCAAGTGTTTCTTTCATGATAACCACAAATGGTATTTCAATCTTTCTTCTGTATGCGATATCTATGTTGTCTTCGATGTCAGCAAAGAGTAAATAATTGCCATAATCATACATTTCAGGAATAATTCGAAATGCAATGTGTGGATCAACACCACCTTCACTGCAACCAAAGACCATCACTGGAAATATCTCGAGTTTGTGTGGTCTGCTATAGTAATCCAAACCAGTGTGACGTTTATGTATGAATATCGGCAAACCATTGTCACTCATCCAACCAATCACTGATGTCTGTCTTAACTGACTGCTGTCTCTTTTGATTGCTTGAAACACAACTCCCAATTCTCTCTCGTATTCAATAATTCCACCCATTTTTTCGAGTTGTTGTGCCATACCTGTACCCTCAAACGCAATATCAATGCCATCATCAATGTTGGGCATAATGCGAACGTTTGCACCGAAATCCTCGACCTCTCTGTGATCGATAACAAATCCCGGATAAGCGACTGAATCATTGATAGTACGATACCATAACTCTTCTAAACGATCTTCATGTGGGTTTTCTGTTTGATCCCGTTGTTCGTGCATTTGTGACAATATTATTTTATTTGTAAAATAGAGTATAAATTCAATTCAAATTGCAGTTAAAATTCCAAGTGGTGTCCAAAAATAAATTTAATCACTAATATTTTAATTTAACGGCTTTTTAATATAAATTTTTCAAAATAACAATGCAGTGTATGTGATATAATTCTGTGATATTAAACATTATTAGGCTAGTAATTACCTTTTCAGGTTTGTTAACAATTTGTCATAAATGTATTGTTAGTCTAAAAAAAAGTAATTACAAAAGTATTTGATTATTGCATTTCAACAAAACAATCAACGCATAAATGCAATCGATGTTCACTATATTCAGCGTTCAATAACTTTAAATACTCTATTAGCGATAATTAATAAATGCGAGATCAAATTACGAAAATATGGTATCAAATGTTAAATTAAATCATACATCAAAAAAAATTAAATTTCAATTAAAGATGGAAACCAAGTTTAGTAAACTACCAAAACATTAGCCATTAAATGGAGTATTATTTCATTATAATTGTAATAATTATTATCTGCAATTACAGCAAAGGTAATGAAAATAAAAACCAAATGGAAAAACTCATATAAAAATTGACCAATAAATTTAATTTAGTATTAGTTGTGTGTCAATACTACGACCAGTCGCTGTCGAATGTATTTCTCGTGAATCGCCAAACACCGCAAACGGTGTACATATACGGCGTGCCGTTTAACGTGAAATGCATGCAGAACCGGGTTTCGCTGGTAAAACCGCCGCCTAATTACAAGTTTTGCGATCCGATACAGTTTGAATTTAATCCGCAACCGGTCACTAACGCTCCGGTCACCACTTTGGGTGGTATACCGTCGGTCGAGAATTACGCGTTGTTAGACACTGGCGGAACCACAGTGAGCAGTGCAGCCGTGGAGACCACTGCAGCGGTGACGAGTGCAGCAGAGACCACAACTGTCGAGAAATTGCAAGTAGACTTCGAAGACGAAGACGAGTTAAAAGGTAAAACACATAGCAAATCGACAACACTTTCGACAACAATTTTGACAACACCTTCGACAACACCTTCGACAACGCCTTTGACAACACCTACGACAACACCTTCGACAACACCTACGACAACACCTTCGACAACACCAGAAAGATTGATGGCCGACTTTGATGAGGAAAAAAGCACAATGCCTACAATTGAGCCTACAAACACTGGAAGTGGAGGCGGAGGTGGAGGTGGAGGTGGAGGTGGAGGCGGAAGTGGAAGTGGAAGTGGAGGGGGAGGTGGAAGTGGAAGTGGAAGTGGAGGCGGAAGTGGAGGCGGAAGTGGAAGTGGAGGCGGAAGTGGAGGTGGAAGTGGAAGTGGAAGTGGAGGCGGAAGTGGAGGCGGAGGTGGAGGCGGAAGTGGAAGTGGAGGCGGAAGTGGAGGTGGAGGTGGAAGTGGAGGCGGAAGTGGAAGTGGAGGTGGAAGTGGAGGTGGAGGTGGGTTTGGAGGTGGAAGTGGAAGTGGAGGAGGAAGTGGATTTGGAGGTGGAAGTGGAGGAGGAGGTGGAGGTGGAAATGGATTTGGAGGTGGAAGTGGAGGCGGAAGTGGAGGCGGAAGTGGAGGCGGAAGTGGAGGTGGATTTGGAGGTGGAAGGGGAAGTGGAGGCGGTGGCGGTGGCGGTGGCGGAGGTGGAGGTGGAGGGGGTTTTGGTGTGATGGTGGTCGATGGCGGGGTAGTTGTAGAATCCAAAAGACGTATAATTAAAGAGCGAATAAAGGTGTGCGACGTTGTGCTGAGCGCATACATTCAGTGCATTAAAGATACGAAGACCAATGACATGGCCAACGAAAAGGGCGACGAAGAGTGCGAAGATTTGCGTCAACGACTGGAGAAGGAGTGCAAAGGAAACAGCACAGTATCCGAATTAATAGATGAAGAAAAGTGGCTGCAATTGTCAGCCAACAACTTCTACTTCAACTTTACCGCCACAAACACCAGTAAAGAGTCGGAAAGCAGTGATCAAGTGCTTAAGATGGACTTTGATTCTATAGCAGGCGATGTGGAGAAGAAGGAGAGCGAAAAACAGCAAAATGGAAGCATTAAGACTACCACTCGGGCGCCTAAACCTGTAATGCTTAAAATGGATTTCGCTTCGATCGCTAACGACGTCGAGCGAAATGAGAAGAAGAAGAAGGCTACCACTGCTCGTCCGAAGGCAACCACTAAACTACACGACCATCACGAGCATCATCACAAACGCTGAGAAAAAAGGAATTGTTGTTTGCTTACATATTTGTTGGTTGTATCTATTGTACCGTTGTTTGAATCACTAATTTTTTGTTTGATAATTGTGTACGATTTTGCGATAAATAAAGATTTGAAGTTTATTTATAGTCAATGAAGTTTTCAACTATTTCTGAAGTCTGGTTTGATTTATCCCAGATTTCAAATTATTTAACTTTGAATTACGAGCATCGTTACACAAGATCCAACTTCTAGGGATAGAATGCTATATAATTCTCAAAATTTTTGTATGGGGCGTCAAATCTCACTGAATTTAAGCAAAAAATTGTTCTTACTTTGGCCAAAAATTACACGGATCTCAAAAACTCGTCGGTTTTAACTACAATTTTTCAAATCACTAGCGGGAGCCCAGACCTGGTCAAAAACCAACCAATTCTGTGTCACTATGCTGTAGACACATATTAATACTTAAAAACAATTTAGTGCTTACATCACGAACCTCGCTTTTATGAACTGTTTTAAATTATTTATATGCGTAAATTATAATTGAAAAACTTTAAAAATCTTATTTTCCTCGTTGTTTTAAATTCATTATAATATACCAGCCGAGCATAAATCACTTTTTAAAATCAAATAACTCATAAACAATGACGTGTGTGTTTTGTTGTGTCCTCGAATTTTGATCGACAGCATTATCGCATAGGAAAAGCAGTTTGTAGTTTGTGTGTGTGTGTGTGTGTGTGTGTTTCTGTTTGTCCGTGAAAAGAGATTTAAAGCGTAATAAAAATACAACTATCTTTAAATCATTATGACATTACTTCACATTTATTACTTTCAATCAAATTATTTACCATATTTAACAATATAAACATGCAATAATAAATAGGGTATCAATTTTTCGGGAAACAATGTTGTTCTAAAATTTAAATTTAGAGAATTTAATATTTATATACAAATTACGACAAATAACTTATAGTTAATTAAGTTTTATTTTCCCGATTTTTGTGGTAATAATTTCATCTAATAATAGTTTTCGATTTTTACAAGAAATTACCTACATTTCTGGGAAAAACTCCCCCACTTCAGCAGTTTTTCATTATATGTCAAGCAACAAATTAAATATTGTAAAAATGTTTGCGCATGTGTTTTTTTAAAAAATATTTTCTCTTAAAAAATATGATAAAAGTTAAATCTAGATCAAAACCAAAAATCGAAAACCAATCGGTTGGTAGTATCGGGTGGGAAATACCAAATCGGAGTGTTAGGAGTTTTTCAGTGCAAATTAGCGCAAAAATCTTGAATAAATCAATACATTGGAACTAACTGTTAGTTACTCGCTGTTACAGTGTTTTTTAATTTAACAATTACTATATTGTAGTTATCATAAGTTGATCTTATATAACTTTTTATAAGGCGTGTAAATCTAATAAAGAATTTTTTCGGAAATTTTTTTGCAAATTTGATCTCCAATTTGATACTTTTACCTCACTTTTGGTACATTTTTAGCGCCGAAAAATTGAATTTCTTATAATAAAATTAAACACAAACTTATCGATTCAAAACAACACGTATCTCAGTAATCACTTTCGGTTTTCAAGGCATTTCTAAATTAAACAAATTGCGCAAAATTGTTTGTTGAAAATTTTTCAGATTCTTTTCATACACATTTTGCACCAATATTTTTCCTTAAACGAGGAATATATGGATAATTACAACAATTCCGTGGAAAAATTTCAAGCAAGTTTACTCAAGAGGAAAATAGACACACATTATTTTTACATTTGTTATCATAGCGTGTGATAAGGAAAAAGAAATTTATAGATAAGTCGATAAAACAGGCGACTTGAAAACATTATATAAATTTACAAAAATAAAACTGCAAAAACACATAATAATGCATAGTGTGACCAACTCTAAAAACAAACGGGAAATCCTGGAGATGTGTTTAATCACTGTTCAGGACTGACCGCAAAACTTGGACGGCTGGTCACACTAATTACGACTTAAGTTCGGTCAGCATTTTGGTGACAAACGGTTTCTGGTCGAAGAACAGCTTAAAATCGTCGCACTCGTTGCGAATGTCGTCCAATACTGCCACAAGTTTGTCTTTATTGGGCACCAGAAACGGCAACTCATTGAACAACACCCGCCACACAGTGCTGTCATCGCCGCTCAGAATCACGTTAAACACGTTGATAGCCCTGAACCTGATATGCTTGTATCGGTGCCAGAATAGGTGAACAATCAGTTTCATTAGTTTGTCGTCTTTGACGAACTGTTGCCGAACCGAGCAATTCGATCGTTCCTTTAGGATCAATGCAAGAATTTCTAGGGATTGGCGTTTAGTGACATAATTATCGCTACGCAATAAGTGATGGTAAGCGTCGGAAAATTGGCGGTAATTGTTGCTCAGAAAGTGAGCGGAAAGCGTTTTGTGAGTGACGAGCAGCAGACGAAACGTGATAAACGCGTCCATCGCCACATCGAAAGTGGTTTGATTGACGTGTGAGAATAACTGGAAGAAGTGCGGCGACTCGAGAACAATGCGCGCCAAACACTCGTGCGCAATACAGTCTCTGAGCACTTGACCGCAGTTCAGCGTAATATCGCTTCGCCCGTAACCGTAACTCTCGATCAGCGCGAACAGTACACGCGGCTCTCTGGCCATGTACTCGACGGTCACAAGTGTGTCGCCCATTCGAAGCAGTAACGCGTTGCGTACAATATTTGCGATCACTTTTTTGCTCTCGAAGTCCACGTGCGGCAACCTTTCAACAATTTCGGCCATAATATCGGTGGCGAAAAGTTGCTCAATAAACAGCTCATAGTCTTTGCCATTACTATCGTCAAACGCGCAGCTACTACTGCTACTAGTAGTTCCGCAATTAAGCGCGTCGTTAGTGTCAACTTTGTACTTAATAGCGAACAGTAACTTTTCTAGCGATGACTTAACGCACGAGTCGTTAGATTTCTTGCAGTGGTGAACACTACTGCCGCTACACTCGCATACACTACCGCTCGAGCCGTTCGATGTGGTGTTCAGTAATGCGCAGCGAAGTGTTTTCAGTATCTCCTCGAAAGAGTCGCAAATACTTTTGCTGATACTGTGCCGCTTCTGGTCGTACTGTTGCTGCTGTTGGTTATGCGATTTTTGTCGAAAAAACTTCATTATTTAGTACACGATACGATATGTGTGCGCGTTTTAATTGTTGTAATAATAATTAATGCGATGATAGTTTTATTTGAAAGCACTGCTAACCGCTGCACAAAATCAATATTTAAATGATTAGTTGCTATTTGTTAAAATTTGATAAAATATTGCACACATTTTTTTGCTAAACAATAGCCTTAATAACAATACAGTAAATACGGATATCTTTCGAGCACATAGAGATAAAGTGACTGCCACTGAATTAATATCTCGCAGTTAATATTAATGGATAGCACTAATAATACGCTAATAACGCGAGCATCGCAATAAACCGTACATTTGCCTCGCAGTTAAGTCGAGGAAAACAACAACAGGTAATGAACACGAAAAATTTTTTAAGTCAAATATAAACTAAAAACAATTAATACTACACTGCGATTACACACAGACTGCCTTACGAGTGCGAGAGAGACGTGATGTGTGTCTAGTTGTCTATGTGTCTCAACCTTCAACTCAGTTATGGTATTGTTCCACTACAGTAGTGTTTGTGCTGCACTTCCACGCAGTAAAAATATTGTCTCACCAATTGGTTCACTACTTCCCGGTTTGGCTGTTTAAAAAATATTTGGAGCGACCACCGCTTTATAATTCAATGCACACTCGCACAGACACACAAAAAAGTCAGTTTTATTATTTTTTTTCGCACTGCTGTATTGTGCGAAAAATTTATATACTTTCCGCACATACGGTTTTTTTATTTATTAAGCGATAGAGAAAGAGAGCCACAAATTTCCTAATAAGGCAGACGTAATAAAAAAAGAACGCAATAGTGATTTATGCTGTGATGGTCGGTACATGTATATATATATATTGCTAGTCAGTAACTCTTTTTACGTGTACACCGTTTAGATAAATGTTGAACATATATACTGCTAAAAGTTTTTTCCAATTTAATAGCCAACGAATTTTGTGCACTTTATACTCGCGAGAGAGAGAGAGAGAGAGAGAGAGAGAGAGAGAGAGAGAGAGAGAGAGAGAGACGCGTAATGTTTTTAATTCACACTTTTATATCAAAGCACTCATTATAATTAAGCAGTTTTAGTTGATTTAAGCAGTTTTTTTCACCCGAAACACAAACGTCATTCAACGAGAGAGAGAGAAAGAGAGTCATGTGTGATCCGTTTGGGTAGTTAAGAGTTAAGTGTCAATTATCGCTGATTAGTATTTTTCTAGTAGAATAAACTGTATTATTTTGCTGCGCCAGAGAGTGTATTCACTAATATTTATAAGCGACGCGATAAGATTGTGTCCAAAATAGAGATGAGATTAATAAATGTCTGTACGATATGCGCTAATTATTTAAAAAATGAATTTCTGTATAAAAAGGCTGTATATATTCTAATATAAAGCATACAGTAAGTAAATAATAAAGTAATAGTATAGTCTTACTTACCTTCAGTAATTTCCAGTGATTGATGTAATCTGTCGCTGATAAGCTTTTACAGTGAGAATTTTTTTTATCAACACAACTCTACACCAGAGAATAGATATAGAACTTACAAAAATAAGTGTTGCGCTGCGCTAGAAATAAAAAAAAGAAGAAAATTGTACAAAAAAATACAGTAATACTCATTGATCGAAATATTAGAGAGAGAGAGAGAGACTATATAACACGGAAAAAGCGAATGCAGGAAAAATAAACGTTTTTTTTGTTGAATAAAGTTAGGTAATACACAGACGCGATCTGCGAAAATACAGCGTTTATTTAAGTAAATAGAAAAGTCGAATGTTTTTTTAAAAAAAACATAAATAAAGTTAATGCTAAGCATCTTTTCATACAAAAAAAAGAATAAAAAAATATCATTAAACATGTATTAATTTTATTATTGTGCTCTAAATTTTTAGTTTTTTCGCATAATATGTATAGGAGACGAACTGTGTAGTGAATGCTATTGAATGGCACATATAAAAAAAATACTCTAATGTTAGTGATGAGCATCGGTTAAAAGTTAAGGATTTTCTTTACCTCTTAACCTTAACCGCTGAAAAATTTTTAATTTTAACTCTAACCGGTTAAGAATTACTTTAACTTTAACTCTGACTAAATTAACTCCAGGTTAACCGGTTA
>JAQIVF010002621.1:0-10694 GCA_034698365.1 Steganacarus magnus | reverse complement strand
ATCAAGCTCATATAGCATTTAAAAGCTATTATCACATGAAATAAAAAAATAGCAAATGCTATCATTTTGAGACTCTAATACTTACTTTAAAAATTATCAACGTTTATGTAAAATATAAGCGAAGAAATAAAAAATATAAATAAATATTTTGGCAGCTTTTAGTAAATATAATATTACATATTTTGGCCTAAGATAGCAAAATATATTCCGTGCTTTATATATAAGCTAGCAATTAATAAGCTTTGCAAATATTAGTGAATATACCTGAAAAATATTAGCATAAAATTGTGTAAAGATAGAGTCATACAAATGCCGTTAATCATGGCTTAGGATTAAAGATTTTCTCGGTATTTTTTCGTTTTAATTTCTCAAGGCTAATGTGCTGCACACATACGAATTCACACAAACTATTACTTAAGCGACAGCATACACAGGCATACATGATGCACATCGGTTAACCGGTTAAACAATTCAATTAACTTTTAATCATAATCTCTTAGAAGAAGTAAATCGGTTAAAAATTTAGCATCACTAAACCCGCTAGCAATCATAATCGTTTATTATGCAACTGTTTAATAGATCTGTTTATCAATCG
Source organism: Steganacarus magnus (assembly GCA_034698365.1). Lineage (NCBI taxonomy): Eukaryota > Metazoa > Arthropoda > Arachnida > Sarcoptiformes > Steganacaridae > Steganacarus > Steganacarus magnus. Next base: position 10,099 of record JAQIVF010002621.1, on the reverse strand, counting down.
CCGGCGACGTCAACCTTCCATTAACACAATTAATCGCGCATTCATCGTTCACTTTGGTAATGACAGCTGACCCTAATTTAAATCGACAATTCACTGACCGACGTTTTTTAATTCTTGTAGCGTTTTTTGAAAACTCAACTATAAATTATATGAAGTGAGTAAGAGTACGTAGAGTCCATTGTACTTTTAATACCACTCTCTTTCATTCTCCATCTCTTGATTGTGTGCACAGATGGTCTTGAAGTGGCTTTTAAGCCCTACTTTTCTGCCGCTATTAACATTTCTTAGCAACCATTTGATTCTCGAAAACTTCAAGAGTGGATATAATATTGCATTTGCATGCGATTGATTGCCGACTTGTAATAGCATCATCATATTATTATTCCATGCCTTTGAGACATAGTTATTTAGAACACACACACACACACACACACACACACGATAGGGCTTTGCAATATTATATACTTTAAGTTGATTTTATGCAAAATAAATATTGGCATGTATTTCTTATTTTTTTATGGGAAATTGTGAATATCAAAAAATAGCTAATTCTTGTGGCACTTATTGATTGTGGACCTAAATTACACTCAATAGATAAAAGTAGTTTGTAAACTCTTTTAATTATACTCTTCTAAGTTATATTTATATTTTCATTTTTTCCTTGCGAAGAACACTTCTTACTAAAAGAGTTTTATGTTTTCCTATCATTCAAAGTAGCGGTGAAAGTATTATATTTTTATAAAGCAAAAAAAAAAGAAAGAAATTTCGATTTAGTGTAGTGTGTACTTACATAATACTTTTGATGCTAGAGATATTGGGTGGCAATTGATTCAAGTTGCAATTTTTTTTTCTATCATAAGCCACAAAATAATTGTAGTGTTACACAATAGTAGTCATTAGTAGCAATCGATCATTTATTGTTTTTAATTCAGAAAAAAATTGTTTTCTCGAAATGGCTTTTTCTGTTAACTGAGGAAAATTAAATAAATAAATAAATATACATAAGTATATTTATATGTATGCAAGTATAGCAAAACTATGAAACAATGCAAAACTTAATATTGATTGTATAGAGAATTGTTAGCGGCGTAAGCGGAGAGTTGACTGCTCTTTTAAGTACAACATCCGAATGTCAATCTAACTGTTATGCAAGACCGCATTATTAGTGTTTTATTCGCAATAAATCTGATCGTGTGTTGTTTTGATATCTAATCATTGTGTGTGTGTGTGTTGTGTGTGTGCTAACAAATCAATATTAAATTGTCTTAAGGTATTGTTTTCCATAATATGATTAAGCGCCGACTGACGAATAAACTCGAGTAAACTCTTTTTTTTTGCAGCAAAAACAGAGCTAAATATAGTGTACCGAAATCATCAGTATTCAATGCGATAACCAGTAAACGTATAAAACTTATCCAGTCTTTTTTTGTTACAAATTTTATTGAATTCGATTGTGTCTCGACTTTTGTTTAGAAAAAAAGAAAAGTAAAAAATTTAAGCGAAATTATAATGCAGGTAAAAATATCGCGAAAAGAAAAATAGAATTGAAATCGAAAACGTTTTGAGAATAGAAATGTATAATACAAGTATAATTTAAAAAATTTCAACAATTATCTTAACAGTTATAATAATCGAAGTATAATTATTATGGTGAAAGACGTATCCGGTGGTCTCTAGTATTTATATAAGCAAATGTGTATGCAATTAATTAGACAATTATTAGGCATGAATTGGTTTATTTTGCGAAATTATATCGCAATACCATTGTGCAGTATTCAAAAAGTTTTGTTTATTATACATTTATTAAAATAAAAAATAATGCGGAAGACTCTGTTTACTTATATTATATTACTTTACAAACTACTATGTATTTACTCTGATATTTATTATATGCTTAATAAACTAGTATTTTCTTTATTACCACAATTATTAAATCCTTTGCGCGGCCAGACCTTATCAGACGGACGGACGAACCATTGAACCTTTAGCAACCATATTTGCTTATGTGCACTATTAGAAACCAAATTCATCGGTTGATTATTGGACGACAAGTTACTAACGCGCTGTAATAAAGTTAACTGTATCACTTTATATCAGCAAACTCTATCTATTATAAACCTACATGTGCCCCATTATGTCAATATTTCAAATATTTCGTCATTTCGTGGAATTTATGCTTTGTTCGGATGACTCCGAAATTGAATCAGAGTTTCCGCATCTTATCGATACAGAATAGGAGAAAATTATTTGTATCCTAAATAATAATGAATATTTTTTATTACAGTTCGTAAAAACTTTGCTTAAATATAATATAAATGTGGGGTGAAGTGATTATTATCAAAATTTTTAATTAAAATAAAATTGAAAATTTACTTGCAATGTAAATAAACTAATTTATAAATTAAGATCCGATCTGGTAAAACTAGAGACGTATTAATTTTTTTCAAGAAAAAGATATTTAATGCAAAATAATTCAATTATATCATAATTATTTGTGACAGAATAAAAAGTCATATAATAGAGAAGAAATTAGTAAAATACTAGTTATAATTAGATTAATATTTTTATTATATTTTTATGATATTTTAAATATTATTATAATTTTTTTAAAAAAAAACATTTAAAATAAAAAACATTATTAAACTGTAATACTGTTATCATTACTAACAATATACTATTATAAACAAATTATTGTTATTTTCTAATGGACTCAAAATACATGATGAGTTAACTCTCTTCACATCGCATTTTAGTTTGTTCACAATTTTTAATTACCGGTTATTTTCAAATCTAATTTTATATGAATTTTGCCAAACCATTAAATGAATTTTTTTCACGTTTTACTTTTACTTTAAAAACTCACAATTTTCTTGTTTCGATTATTTATTTTGTATTTTATTTTTATATATAAAAAATTAAATAGAAATGCTAGCTTACTATAATGAAGAAATTTTTTTTATTTTACGTAATTTCAGTACTTATTCAGTTCTAAATGCAACAATGATCAACAATCAAAATTGATTAGATTTATGTGAATTACAAAGGTTTTAGCTTTTATACTTTAAAGTAAAGCATATACTGAATTCTCATATTATAGATTAACTAAAAATTATCATTACAATACTATATAACAGAATCATTGATTTCAATTATGAGCAGTGAAGAGGAGTGGGGAATGACTTTGCAAAATATTGTGAAAATTGGCGCGCGATTTCAGTTGCATTTTAAATGTACTCTAACTGTACATTAGGGGACTGTGACAAACAGTATATATAGTATTTTGTTTCTATCATTAGAGCAAATAATGTCTCGAACATTATTAAAATTATAAGAATGGTATTTAGCCTCTGTATTTGTATATCTCTTCTTTCACACTACACCTACATTGTTGTCTACTGTGTACCCGTAATTCGTAAAAATTTGCATACTGTTTATACATTAATATTCACTGCCATTTTTTTTGTTGCTAACATTGTATAGTGTTTTTTTTGTTGGTCTAATTGAGTAGTTTATTGCGATTCACTTGTAATTTGATTTTTTTGTTGGTTTTATTAACAACCGTTTTCTTTATTGGCTCATAAAACGGATAGATCATGAAATTACTTTTTAGTGCCATTATTGGCTAATTAAACGCAATTAGAATAAATCTCAATGAAATCTTATTTCATAAGAAACCTAAATTTTCGAAAATGCATACTTCATTAACTCTAGTATTTATCATTCTTAAACGAAAGTGTGTCCCCAGAAAAAAAAGTACTTATAATTTGCTGCACTGAAAATTATATGCTATTAAATAAAACAAGATTGATACGGTCATAATAATATTTGACTTCGTATTAAAATTTTTAGATGTATGGATATTATTTTATTGGTTGTGATTTTATCTTAAAATTTTTTCACTTATAAAGCCTTCTATTTTGACATTTTTTTTACAAAAAAGCCTCTATGCTGCAGTGAGTAAACATCATTACTGATGAAATTCTTAATATTTGTTACCAAAATAAATGCTGTTTCATCAATTATTAATCAAAGTGCAACACTTTATCACATCTGATGAGATAACTTTGGTGCAAAAGTCTGCGTGTACTGACGAGGCACACATGCAACACACAAATCTCAAACATGCCTTCAAAACATGATTTTAAGTCACATTACTGCTATAAAACTGTTTGGCAACTGTTATCAGAGTGGCGACTGACAGACAGACGGACAAACTCAAAATCATATATCTGACAATTTTTTTACGAAGTCAGATAAAAAATTGTTTTAAAGCCACAGTTATTAACGTCTAAAAGCTTTTCCTCGTGTTCTTGTTATTGTTGTAAATCTTAATAATTAAAAACAACTAAAGTAATATATATATTTCTTCATAATGTTTTAGAAAGTTTTTCTCACATAACTAGTTATGCATTTAAACTTAAAATTTCTATCATTTTTCAATGTAATCACACAATTATTCTCTTAAATTAAATTAAAATACAAAAATTTAATCTCAAAATCATCACATTTTGTATTTAACGTTATTATTTCTTAAAATAACTTTTAGAAACTGTAATTATTCAAGAAAGTGATTTTTACGGGTTGATTAAGATTTCTCCTGCACGTTAACGATAAGATGCGGACATAACACTCTGATTCAATTTCGGAGTCATCCGAACAAAGCATGTTATGTATTCGTATAAATTCCTCATTTGTTAATATCATATCATATAATATCGTTAAATGTGTATATATCAATAATGTGCGGCAAATGCAGTAAAACGAAGTAGACGTTGAAGTTGAAGAGAAGAACTATTAGAACTATTGCCAAGAAGACGAAGAAGACACTTGCGTAGAAAATACTCAAGCAAAACCACTGAAGAATGGATAAAAATGGTAAGAAAAATTGCATAATACGTTCAACTTCTATACAATAGGTTAAACAGAGTGAGTCCGCATTATTTTTTTACTGAAATAATTTACATTATTAATAATAATCTGGTGATTTTTGTTGAAATTTCATTGCACACTATAAACCATAGTTACACAGACTCCAAAACCTAGAGTGTGGTCAACTCTCTGGATTCTCAAAATTTCAGGGCTTTTCAAATAATATATAATAATAAGTGCATAACTTTAATAATTGATTTTCGGTGGTTATTTATGATAAAAGATAGTTTCATGGATCAGTGTTTTGCTATAAATAATGATCAAACTTTCTCGATGATGAAAACTTTTATATTTTAATAATAAAACTACTGTGTGTGTGTGTATACTATTATGTTTTAGAGTTAGAGTTAGAGTTAGAGTTATCATTTGAATTTACGGAGTTGACAGTAACTCTTTTTCTTAATAATACTGTAATACGACCACCAAATCAAAAAAGTATAGACATTATAGAACAAAAACACATTTAATATTTAATATAAATATCGTATTTCACTAAAAAAAAAACATTTTGAATACACACGTAAAACAATACTAATAATCAATTACAAAACTTTCGCATCATATCATCATCAATGATAGGCAAAAAAAAGTTGTGTCAATCCAAACCTTTTTTGTGGTTACGAATTGTTCAAAAGATTTTTTTTTGCATATAAGCATACATACACACGTCTAGTAATTAATAGCAAATAAATCTCTGCTACAAAGTAGGTGTATTGCACCAGCGGTGAAGAATCACAAACACACCACAATGACACGAAAGTGATAGCAGATATTGAAACGAAAAAATATCGTGTACTGATATCAACCATCACTTCATGCCACAGTATTTAATCACGTGTTTTAACTCTCATTTCTTTCTTTCTATACTTTATAAACAAATTTATTGTTGTTGTTATTTGATAATAAATTCTTTTGTCTAATACATACTAGATATTCGCTGCAAATAATTTTTCTGAAATAGCTTTTGAAACAATTGTAATTTTCGATTGACACAAATTTTGTAGCAACAACTATATTGGCCTATCAGCTCAATTAAGGCTAGTGCTCAGCTTTGACTTTCAGCTTAACTGAGGCTATGCTCGCAGCTTAGGCTTTTTCCCACTCATCATCATCATCATCACCATCAGGATCAGCATCAGCATTATTAGACAATGAGGCGCGTCACACACTTTTCTGTTCGATTGACAATATTGGGAATAGCAGTAACATTACAATTCCCGTCATCCGATTGCCAAAATATTACCATCACCGCTACTGCTACTACTGCTACTGCTTTTTCGATTGCTTGTTTGAGTACGTTTAATTGATAAAGTTTTGCTTCCGCCATTACTACTACTACTACTACTGCTACTACTACTTCCACCACCACTTCCACCACCTCCACCACCACTACTACTACTACGACTACTACTACGACTGCTGCTACTACTACTACTACTTGAACTCGAACCGCCACTATTACTACTACTACTTCCGAGCTGATTGTTGCCACCAGTTAACATCGATTGTTTTCGATTAGAAGTCTTGGTTAATGTGAGTTCAGTTTCGATGAGTTTGCCATTTCTATCGCCGTTTAGGTGATTGACGTCCGTACGATTTGTGTTCTGTTCGCCTGCATTATTAAAATAGCCGTCACCTCCGGTATTCGTTCGTTGATTTTCGGAATTTTTATTTCCCTTTTGCTCATTGATTCGCGATACGAATGACGCGAAAAATCTATAGCTCGCTGATTCTTCATAGTATTCAGAATATTCCGATCCAATGTTTCTTTGTCCGCCAACTTTAAAGCAGATAAATAATAGTCAAAAAAAACTTTATAAACATAAATGTACAGTATATGAAAATAAATATACCATTTGATGTACCAGACGAAGACGATGTGGAACCAACTCTTCTAATGCCAGACAAGTCCAACTCGAATAAGTGTGACTTTTTCGGCGCACCATTATTATTATTATTATTACTTGTTTTGATATGCAATAAACTAAATCCGCCGCTATTACTGCCCGAATTACTACTACTACTACTACTACTACTACCACTACTACTATAAGATTCTTCTCTAAAACTGGACGTCTTCTTGTTGGTTGTTCTACTCTTCATGCTTCGTCGTAATCGTTTAATGTAGCGCTCGATTTCCACGTACACCTCTTCGGTGATAATTACTTGTTTGCGCCTTCGTTTTGTGGCTGTTTCGCGCGAAAACGAATTTGAACGAGAATTAGCCGAAGAAGAAGAATCACCCAATTCTTGTGTTTTAGCTGATGAAATTGATTTAGAATTAGCTGAAGAAGAAGAAGAAGAAGAAGATTTATCTGATTCTCGTGACCCGTTTCGAGAATCAAACACAACTGAGGACGCAGTCTTCTTTCGCATGTGTTTAATAATCAGATATTTGATCATTGTTTCGTTATAGTTCTCGTAGTCATCCAAATCATTGCCAGAATAATTAGCCAGTGTTTTATTAGAGGTTTTACTATTACTCGAGTCATTCGACAAATTATCTGATACTGATTGTGATCCACTTGATGATTGGTTATTGTTTGAACCGCTCCCGTATCGGCGATACTTTCGATATTTTCGCATTCGAATCAGTTTTTCCGATTCGGTTTCGTTATAGGATGGCGTGGTATCCGATATATACTCATCATTCAAAGTGGAAGACAGTTGCGAGGAGTGAGAACCAGCAGCAGATCCCTCACCCGATTCGTGCTTCATTTTTCTCAATAACCTCATTAGTCTTTGCATTCGTCGTCGTTTGGCGAACTCTATGAGCGTTTCGCCCGGTCTTATCGACAGCGTTGGTTCCGGTGCTTCAGATACAGTATTCGCACCGGTGTTCGGTAATGGCGTTGGCGTTGGCGTTGTTGTTGTTATTATTGTTGTTTGCGTCGTTGTTGTTATTTCTATTGTTTGATTCATTATAACGCGTCTGATCTTTTTGATGACTATATATTTTAACTTTATTTCCTCGTCAGACTGATTATTACTTAATAGATTGCCGACATTGTTAACCAGTGTTGTTTGATTGAGTGTCGCTGTATTATTACTGAAATCAATTACTGGTGAAATTGAATAGTTTACAGTATTATTATTAGTATTATTAGTATTATTATTATTATCGCGTGCTCGAGAAGCTATTTCGCTCTGATTTAATCTCCTCGTTCTTCGAAATTTTCGGTAACGAATTACTCTCATGAGTGCGGTCTCATTAAACGCGGGCGTAGTTTCCGAAATATTGCCATTACTATAATCATCACTCGCTGGTGGTGTGGAATAATTGTTGTTGTTTGATGAATTAAATGATGATGCGATCGTCGATTGCGATGATTCTGCCGCACCATATCCCGATTCGCCAGATTTTCCGCTGTAGTTATATTTTTTCGATATCTTCCTCATTCTTCGTATTCTCCTTATTCGCTCCTCTCTTTCTTGTGGCGTTTCGTTAGGCTTAATCGATTCACTGGTTTCTGGTTGATATGTGGTAACAGTATTCGAGCCAAGGTTTGACAATGTGGTTGTTGTCGCAATCTCCGATTCAATGGTTTGATTTATTAACACTCGTCTTCCCTTTACAATAATGTATTTTTTCACCATTTCATTATTCGACTGATCGCTTGAGTTATCGTTTAATTGATTGCCGCCATAATTAACCGGTACTCGATTGAAAGGAGATACGGTGGTACTGGAAATCACCGATGCATCGCTAACAGTATCATTATTATTATCGCGCGATTTAGACGCGTTTATTTGATTTTGTGTTGAATTCCCGTATTTCCTGAATTTTCTAAATTTTCGATACTTTTCCAGAATTATTCTCTCCGTTGAGGTTCCGTTATATGGATGCGTGACATCCGACAGATCGCTATAATCATTTGTCGTCGATTGCGATGATTCTGACACACCATATCCCGATTCACCAGATTTTCTGCTGTACTTATATTTTTTCAATATCTTTCTCATTCTTCGCATTCTGATTCTCTCCTCTCTTTCTTGTGGCGTTTCGTTAGGCTTAATCGGTTCATTGGTTTCTGGTTCATCGGTTACAGTATTCGAGCCAAGGTTTGACAATGTGGTTGATGTCGAATTCTCCGATTCCATGGTTTGATTTATTATCATTCGTCTTCCCTTTACAATAATGTATTTTTTCGTTGTGTCATTCGACTGATTATCGCTTAATTGATTGCCGCCATAATTAACCGGTACTTGATTTAATGGCGATGCTGTAGTACTGGAAATCACCGATGCATCGCTAACAGTATCATTATTATCACGCGATTTAGACGCGTTAATTTGATTTAGTGTTGAGTTCACATATTTCCTGAATTTTCTAAATTTTCGATATTTTTCCAGAATTATTCTCTCCGTTGAGGTTCCGTTATATGGATGCGTGACATCCGACAGATCGCTATAATCACTCGTAGAAGACATTGAATTATTGTTCGAGTTATACGAGATTGAGGCAGAAGATTGAGATTGTGATACATTGCCAGCAGAGTTTTCAACTGATTTTCCGACCAATTTATACTTTCTCATCATTTTTCTAATTCGCATTTTTCTGATTCTCTGCACTCTTTCTTGCGGTGTTTCGTTAGGATTGATCGACACTGTTGTTTCCGAGTCTAGCGCTGTATTGACAGCTATTTTTGGTGTTGAAGTGGTGGTCGGCAGAGGAGTTTCGATCGATTGATTCACCATTTCTCGTCTGCCTTTTATAATCACAAACTTTTTCTTAGTAGCGTTGTTTTGCAAATGATCAACACTGTGATCACTTGAAGCATAAGTTACAGATGATTGAGAAAACGGTTGTGCAGTTGTGGAGACAATTAAAGATTTATCAGACGGAATAGAAGACAATGTGACATTTGAGTTAAAATATTTGCGATATTTTCTGACTCGAATTATTTTTTCATAATCCGTTTCATTAATAGAAGGTGTGGTTTCAGGTAAGTTAAAAATAAGAGTAGAAGAAATAGAGGGAGATTTTGTAGAAACAAAAGTTATTGATTGAGATTTATTTCTTCTCATAAATTTTCTGCGTTTAACGTTACGAATGGCTATCTCTTCGGGTGTTTCAAAAGTTCTATTTGTCATCTGTTCGAGTGGACCTTCCGTACTGGTAGTTACAGTCTTATCTACATCTAACACACTCGTAACGCCATCTGTTGAA
>JAQIVF010002620.1:0-10694 GCA_034698365.1 Steganacarus magnus | reverse complement strand
ATACGACCGAAACACATCATATCTGTATAATATGTCAATAATATATTGTCACACAATAACAATATTATCACATCATACACAGTTAAAAAATTACAGCGCGATAAAGCACTTATCGTTTTAACAATGAAAAACCTGTCACTTTAAAATGTATTTTACAAAATGAATTATAAAACGCCAATCATACCAATTTACATAAAAAACGTTCGACACTTGCGCTAAACGTGTCATATCCTTCCGGTGCGCACTTATAAGTAAACTTTCATTGAGTATTTGTAACAACTATTTGAATTTATTCACCGATAATTCACCGAAATTCATCGAATATTTACATAAAGTATGTATTTTTTTAACATTATATAAACCCATCGATGGGTTATTATGTTTAAAATTAATTATTATAATGAATATGATTAATATGTGTCAATAGTTTATAAATCAATTTGGTTTTTAGTGTGAACGTCAAATCTATCGTTGTTTGTTGACGCGTATCATCACATCATTGACGCGAGACAACACATCGCGTGTCGCACATCACGAGTTAACACATCGTGAGTCACATATCGCGAGTCATATCGCGAGTCACATATCGCGAATCAAAACATCGAGTTTCACATCACGAGTAAACACATACCGTGTCATACATCGCGTGTTACACATCACGAGTAAACACATCCCGTGTCACTCATCGCATACTGAAGATTGGTTTCGGTTAACGTGTTCGATATCGCTAAATGTCTTAAACTGAATGACACACAAAGATTAACGTTTTGGTAATTATTTAAAACCCATCGATGGGTGAAAATAATAACGAATTATTTTTTATTTTAATAGAAGCGAATAATTTGGTTAATCAGTGGTTCATTCTTTGGATTAGAATTTTTATGTAATAAAAATAAACTGATTATAAATTTAATCTTCATTAGTCCGCTTCGTGTGGACGATCACTTAAAACTTCAAATATCAGTTGCAACTATTCATCGATACGATAACCCATCGATGGGTTTAATGTTCAATTGTTAGTGCCGTCTAAATTCAAACACAATCAAATAAATTGTGAATTAAACGTAATGTCGAGAAGACGTAATCCTTCAATTCGATTGCTAAACGGCGATATCATTAACTTAGCATTAACTCCAAAAAATTTAGATAAATTTATAAATGAATATATGAGTGCAGGAAAAAAAATGAAAAAAAGATTTGACTTCACTAAATTTATAAATTTTATAAAAAAATCGTATGAGCCTTATCCTCTGAAATTAGATTATCACGTATCAAAAGAATATCCCGGAGTTGAAATAGATAGCCCGCATTTTGGAATTAAAATTGTTATGAACTTTTCTTCTATTAATTATGCAAAAAAACAAGCAATGTATCGATTTCATAGACTATATGCAGATTATGTTAATGATAATATTATTAAATAATGAATTTGATTAAACGCTTATTTAGAATTATTTAAATTTTACAACAATCCCATCGATGGGATTCTAATTTATTAAAAAATAATGAAGTTTTTTATTATAAACATTAGAAATGGCATCAAATATTAGAGTTTTGCCTGAAGCCGAGTCGGACAGTGATTTTTCAGATTATGACGATCAGCCAATATGTTCAACTAATGTTAAGAAGTCAAAACTAAAACGTGATCATTCATTAAAAGATCGAATTGAATTTCTTGTTCATAAGAACGAAATAGGTTTATATCATAACATTTAGTAACCCATCGATGGGTTTTAATTTAGTAATTTTAATAATTTTAGAATTCAAAGTTGCATTCAAAACAAATCGAACTCTCATTTATGAATTAGCGCGCGAGCATCAATTGCAATGTGAAATTTATGAAAAGAATGACTGTAGTTATGCTTTAGTTCGAATTGTTGGCGGAGAGACTGAACGAAACATATTATTTGAGGAGTATAAATGCTTCATTAAAGACATTCAATTATTACCTGAGCGCTATTGCACAATATGTTATCATACTGATCACACGAAAAAAACTTGCATTAATTGTGGTCACAGCTGCTCGAGCGGTCATAACTTTATGCTTTGTAAAGAAGAATTGAACAAAATAATATGTCCAGTAAACTTTAGTATTCCTCCAATGTTTCAATCAAAGAGTCATGTTCGCAAAGAACAAATTAAGCAAACTACAGGGAAAACATTAAAGCAGCTTGAATTGGAAAAGTTCGATATAATTGATAAACCATACTGGAAATTAGGTTATGTGAATAATTATAAAGTTAGTTCATCTATGTATGGCATAGACTTTGAAAACTTTTGCGGAAAGGATAATGAGGGCAATCCTCCAGCAAGTGTCTGCATTGTAGGCAGAGTTAATGGAACTGTTGGATTTGCGGTAATAATTTCCCATCGATGGGAATAATTAGTTATAATTAATTTTAATTAACTTTTATAGACTCGATACTTCGCTTATATTAACAATATCGATAAAAGTGCGCAATGTGGCTCTCGATATCACGGAATGAACCCTCAAGATGTGGAACATGAAGGAATAAGTTGGGAACAAGCACAAGGAGAGATGATTTCGATTCTTAATGACACAAGAATTGAATACCTGTTTGTTCAAGGATCAGATGAACTTGAAGAATTTTTTACTGACCCATGGCATAAAGCGAGCTTTGCTGAGATGAAAGCAGATAAACATATTAAGTTTCAAATTATTGATTTGTCTACTAAACATAAAGGTATTAAATAACAACTACCCATCGATGGGTATTTAATGAGTTCTCTATTAAGGAATAAAGAATGGCCAACCAATTACAGCAAAGCTAAGGGACATGGCATTGGCATACAAAGGTTGGGCAATGCAAGAGTTTGATTTGGAACCACGACCACAGGGTGGACATAACGTTGCGTTAGATGCTCAAAATACGCTAAGACTTGGCCGTCTTTTATACACCAAAGTGAAAGAACCACTCAAACACAAAAGTGTGCATGAGATTCATAAATGTAATTTTTAATATTAAATGTTTTATTTAAGTTATTAAAAATCTTTTTATATGTATAGGTGTTGGTGATTTCTTGGGCACAACATATGGAAAAAGAGTATTGGCACGACTGAGTAAAATCGAACAGTTAAATATGAAGAAAAAATACTTGCCTGTTGTTCCGCCCAAATGGGGATTAACTTATACTATTGAATAAATTACTTTCATATATTTTAATTTTAATAAATAAATATTGAACTTGAATTTAAACTTGAATTTTGTTTGAAATTTAATTAAATACATTTAATATTAATTTATCCAATCGATGGGATTGTTTAGAAATTACTTATAAACTGAATGTGTTATTTATATAATACATGTTATTCTTTTTAAAAAATGACATTTCATTATAATGTTTTAACATGTTTAAAGTAAACCAACAACAATTACCGAATTCTCTTATTCTGTAAGCACACAATGGTTTTGATCTATATTGAGTTTCATATAACTTAACGAATATAAAAGCTTCGTTTTTTTAGTATATATTTTAAGTATTTCACAAAATTTAGGTTTATTTGATAAGTTTTCTTCAATCAAGTAGAAAGAGTTTTCATTTATACATATCGAATTAATATTAATAATGGTATGCTTGATATATTCTCTATTTGTTTTCATATCATCAATACCCATCGACGGGTTATCTTGAATAGTATATTTTATTTCGAATTCATTTATATATTTCTTAACTGCTTGCATCCTTTGATGTCTAAAGCTAAGTGTCTTGGAAATATAATAAAGTTATGCAAATTTGTGCATAATTGCTTGAAATATAAATGTTTTCTTTCATATCTTAGTGTCGAAAACCATTTTAGCGGCCCAAAACATTCAATTAGATCTGGATAATGAACTAAATAATGCATCTTTGGTGTGATTTTTAATCCAGGAAAAAATATTTTAAATAATTCGAAAAACAAATTAATTTTTTTCCGAAGCGTTATTATTTCCTTTCTATTGATATTATCTTTTAATATAATTATAACAATTTCTCTGAATAAGCAATATAACTGCCAATGATTTTTGTTTAATGGATTTCCCATCGATGGGTCAATAAATTGTGGAAATTTTAAAAAAAATTCCAATAACTGTGTTGCTGTACCAGAAAGTTTAATCTTTTTAAACACAAACTCTTTTAGCTTTCCATATTTTTTCCAAGTATCGTTATATAATTTAATAAATTTCTTGAAGTTTTCGAAATTACTTAAGTACTGCTTTAATATTAAACGCATAATTTTTGGTATTATTCCTTCGAATATGTCGTGGCAAATATCTGGTGGAAGTGCTTTAGTAATGTCGAAACCAACATAGTCTCTAAACGCATTTTGTTTAATCACTCCGTTTATCTTGTTTTTATAATTTTCTTTTAAATTTTCATTTGTACGTTTTACAATACCCATCGATGGGTCTTTAATGTTAACACAGTTTAAATCTTTAGAGGTTGCTGTACACCATCGACAAATATATCCATTTGAAAAACACTTTGTCATGCCGAGTATTTCATGTGCTGCTAAATTGTCAGTGCAAACAACAGCAACATAACCCTTAATAAGATGTGTTTGATTGTCAACTATTATCTCAATTCCATCCTTCAGTATCTCTAAGTCGCGAATTAAAGGATAAAGTATATTATGCAAGCCATCTTTATTGACATCAATTCTTTTAGCTATCATTAATAAGTTAACATTTTCTCTTTGAGCTTGTGTTGAATATGCTAAATTATTAATAGTGAAATATAGAGCGCTGTAATTCTGTCTTCTAATTGCCGGTCCTAAAGGATTTGATACACCGAAATCGTCAAAACTTAATTCAATTCTTAAAATCGGTTCGCTCTCAATTGAATCATCTTTACAATATAGTCCATCTTTATAACTCGATAATATAAATCTTCCTTTTTCTAAAAAATAAGAAAATGTTTTTAATTATAAATACCCATCGACGGGTAAATATTTACCTTTCTTTTTATCTTCAATTAGCTTGTTATATATTTTTTTGTCTGATATAATTTTCTTAATTGAATCTATTAGTGAAGTATAATATATTCCATCGATGGACTGGAGTTTTTCTGGTGTATTAATTAGATCATGTTTTAGAAGATAATTATTTTGCAAATGAGTAGATTTTGCATATTTTTTAAGATTATTAAGATTTTCTTTTGGATTATCACTTTTAAGTAATTGCTCAAAAGTATTTAGCATTTCTGATGCGAAATTATTTGCAACTGAGTCTGGCAATTTATATTTTTCTTTTAATGTTAAAATCGACAAAACAAATTTATACACAAATGTCTCATTTCCATCATTTTCAGTATCATTAATTGAGTAATCATCTAATTCATTGTTATCTGTCTCGTGAACTGTCGTTTTCTTTTGAAATTTGTTTTTCTTAATGTAAATTTCTCTATAATAATGACACTTTAATGCAGAAATTGTTTTGAAACATTTATAACAATAACTGCAAATTACTTCATTGCGGTGATCAATATGTATTTGACAATGTTCAAGATAATCACCAATTTGTTCAAAACCTAATTTACATAATAAGCAAAACATTTTGTTTTAAAGTTAATTATAAATATCCCATCGATGGGAAATCGGGTTAAAGCATACATACATTTTAAAAAATGTTATAAAATGTATTATAAAAGTCAAAAGTTTTTTAATAGTGTGCAGTCATTACCATATAAGGAAATTTACATTTAACATACCATATATGGAAATGAAAATAATTGCGCCAAAATATCATTTGCACCAAAATATTAAAAACAAAAGTCATCAAAAGTAAATCATTTCACTTCATATAAATTTTTAAAATGTCTGATATGAGTGTTAATATTATTAATGATAATTACAGAGGTCAAAAAATTGTTAATCAAATTAAATTGTGATCATTTGATAGACACATTCGTTGGTATTAAATCAAAGTTAATATAACTTGTTTTTATAATTATTAACCCATCGATGGGTACAATTTTATAGGTAAACGCATCGACGATGATGTTATATTTAAATTAAGAGAAGAAGATCTTAGAGAGTTTCTGGAGTTTCCTGGAGAAAGGATTAAAATTTTTGATGCAATTTCTAATCGTCGTAATTTAAGTCCAGATAATTTAACGCCGATTTATATTTCATATGATAACAATGATGGATCGTCTATGCTTTTGGCCTCAGATGAGATAAATGTTGGCAGAAATCAAAGTACACTAATAAATGCACAGGCGTTAATTGTTACTGAACAAGAGGAGAATAATAATTCATTACATCCAAACCACAAAAACTTTGGTCAGCTTAAGCCATTTCCCTCACATTATAAACTGCCAAACTTTGATGATAAACTCAGAGCTCTACTGAAGTCATCGAAATACATGTCAAGTTCTGTAAGGTTAAAGGTCGCAAAACGGCTATACAAACAGTTATCAAATATTTACAGGTATAATTCAATTACCCATCGATGGGTTTCATAATTATTTAATACAATAATTTTGGAAATTTTTGGCAAAAAGGTTCCTCGAGAAGAATTATATCTTGTTTGCTACACGTTGGCAAATGAATACATTCGTGACAATTCATATAATGGATTTGTAAGTAATAATTATCACAATACAATACTAAACACTTTAATTTTATAGATGCAACTTAAAGAAAGTATTAAAAACCAATATAAATATGCTCACAATTGCGATCCTAAACTTAAGACTAATAATAAATCGAGAAAGTTACTGGTACATCACAGCCAACAAGTAACGCAATCACTGACAAAAGGTCCTTTGGAAACTAGCACATGCCCTTCAGAGATCAATGTAACAAAAGTTACTTCTGTAATAAGTGAATTATTAGTTTTTGAAAACTTGAAAACAGAGGAAGGGGTAAGAGTCAATCCCATCGATGGGTGATTAATATATTGTTCTTTAGTTTTTGGACGAATTACAAGCTAAAATCTTTAAAAACTATAAAAAGTGGCATTCATCTAACAAATATAGTTATTTCAACCAATTTATTTATGGTGGAATGATGTTATATAATCGTATGCTATCTGTGGAAAATATTGATGATTATGTTTCTCCATCACTTTTAAGTAAAAAGGTTACAAAAGGTAATTTATAAATTAAAATCCATCGATGGATTAAATACATTAATTCTATTTTAGCTAATATTAAAGCTACGTTGGCTATAATAATACTTCAAGAGTGTTGTGGATGTGATATCATTTGCGATAATGATGAATATCTTTCCGACAATTCACATAAGTTTGTTTTCGTGCCATCAGATTATGAGGACTATAACACAGGATTAAAAAGCTTGAAAAGTTTGGATACTATTACTGGAACTGTGTTTATTGAAAGAAATAAGCTGATGGAAACAACGCTTGATAAAGGTTTATTCTATCTTTTTATGTCGACATTTGTCTGTAATGTTAAATATCCAAGTAATAGAAAAGATATTTTTATATCGATTGAAAAGTTTATTATGAAATGGGATGATATTTCTGAGTCTACTGTAATAGTTGATAATATAAGTGAATGTTTTGATCTAAGTTTGATAAAACCCATCGATGGGTAAACATTTTTTGACTTTCATTTTTAGTACCTTAACTTAAATGTATTTGCTTTTTAAAACATTATTGTTTTTCAACTTTAAAATGAAATTGCTTTTTAAAACACTATTGTATTTCAACTTTAAAATGTATTTGCTTTTTAAAACACTATTGTATTTCAACTTTAAAATGTATTTGCTTTTTAAAACACTATTGTATTTCAACTTTAAAATGAAATTGCTTTTTAAAACACTATTGTTTTTCAACTTTAAAATGAATTTGCTTTTTAAAACACTATTGTATTTCAACTTTAAAATGTATTTGCTTTTTAAAACACTATTGTACCTCAAGTTAAAAATGTATTTGCTTTTTATAATTCGAATAAATTTGTTTTAAAATGACATTTTTTGAATTCTATAGCTATAATGCATAAAATAAGAGACTTAAAACTCAAAAAATTGCTTTTTATAATTTCTAAAAAATGTGATTTAAAATACTTAAGTGTTTTAAAACCCCATCGATGGGATCAAATTAGTGAGTTATAACGTAAAATTTGACATATGATTTCCATTTTATAATTCTACTAAATGAATGTTATAATGTAGATCGAAAGATCGAAAGAATTTTAAAGCTCAAAAAGTCATTTCCTTTTTAAAATAGAATTTTGCAACTTTTTTTACGTTTTAAAAAAATTTTTTCTGAGTGTGTAGCTTCATATAAACTGACATGTGTTGCAGAGTAATTGCAGTCAAACAAACAATAATATTGTCACAGTAATTATTAAGGGGCGGAATTTTCAGTCAGAAAAATGTAATGATTCGGTCGGTTATCGGTTGAAATTATTGTCGAATTTCGGTTGGATTTTTGGTCGGGGTTTTATAATAAAAATACTAAAACTAATATTCAAAGTTAAAATTATGTCAGTAAAGATAGATTTCAGAATTTATTTGTAGAGGTAAGGACAAAATTTAACTGATTTAAATGACAATTTTTCCAAATTTTTCCAAAATTACAAGGTGTCCTAAAAACTCATCGGATTTAAACGACAATTTTTCCTTATATCGAATTTCGGTAGCAAAGTTCAAATATCGGTAATTTCGGCACCACCCTTGAATTCAGTTTTTTCAGTAAAAAAATTTAAACTTTAAAACTATCATTTAATCATAATTAATGTTAAGATGTAGCTAAACCGAAATTTTGAACTCTAAAAAATTTCGATATTAACCGAAAATTCCGCCCCTTAGTAATAATATAGAATACGCAAGAAATTAAATTATTTTAACAAAACAAATTGTAATTTAAAGCAGATATTAATTTATTTTGTACTAAATTAATTTAAATATAATTTTTATACATTAATATTAGTTTTTTAGTTAAATGCGCATTTATTATATTTTTTTTCATTGTTAATATTTTACAGGTTTAGTTTGTTTTGACTGTGACTGCACTTTACACAACAAACCACTGTCTCGGGTTATAACAGTCATGGTTATCAGTTCATAAAATATGGAAATAACACCACAGTACAGTATTAGTAAAAATAGAGAATTTTTCAAATTTGTAGTTTAAAACCTACAAGTTTTAATCTCACCCACGAAAGATTTAAAAATTCTCAAGATTAACTCTTGAACATTCTAATGCAAATTAATTTTTATATTTTTTATATTATGATAACCACCTGCCTCCAGCACCAGTGAGAGGCATATGCCCGCCAAATCCTACGACTGCTCCAACCGGAGCAGTCAAAGCCACCAAGAAAGAAGAAATATTAGTTGTTTAAATCAGATCATTATTTAGACCTCAATAATAAATGCCCAAAAAGTGAAAAATTAGCTTAAATCTGATGAGATTTAACCCCACCTTAAGATATTTGAATTTCTAAAATATTGAACAGGAGTACGGTAACTATGAAATATTTTTATTTATTTATTTTAAGAATTTTGGAAAATAATTGTTTAAATTCGTTTAATTTTTTAGACCCTTTTGGTTTTAGACCAACACTAAAATATTCATTAAATTCGATGAGTTTTTAGATCACTTCAACTTTTTTCATTTCAAAAAAGACATTTGAAAAGCAATTGTTCGATCGTAAGGACGGACAGGCAGACAGATTGACATTATCAAAACATGTTTGCCTTAATCCGCGATTAACAAAAAATATTAGTTATAAGTAAGGAAAGGAAGTTTAAGTCCGTATTTTGTCTGTTTCAAGTCCTTAAAAAAACAGAAAAAAAAACAGAAAAAACATCAAAATAAGACCTTATATGATACCAGAAAAACTTTAAAATGATTTTTAAAGAGTTAAGTATTGTATTTACTATTTTTTCAAATGTAGTTAACTTAAAATGACTTTTAAAAGTATCAATTAATATTCAATTTATTAAATTTTAATGTTTTAGAAAAAGTGCGATTTATATTGCGGCAAACCTTAGTAAACTTCGAGTTTCTAATAAGTTTAATAATATTTCACAAAAGCAAAATATAATTTTCAATAAATATAAGCCAAATTATTAGTTAAAAATTCTTATAAATCCCCTATTTTGCTAATTTAACTGTAATTTTGCATAAATTTAAAAAATTTTCACAAAAATCAGTTAAATATTATTTTTAAGACCGAACATGCGAATTAAAACTTTATAAGACTTAACAAATTGCGCTTATTTGTGCTATATTAACGTGATTCGCGCTCATTTTAACTTTAATAGCATCTATTCTTATAAAAAAGTCGTAGACTTAAACTTTCTTTCTTTAGTTATAAGGTATATCTTTCACACTTTAATTTGAAGATTTTATTTTAAAAAAGTTTTATATTTCAAAAATAAACATTTTTTTAACTGTGCAGATAATTTAATTGAGAATTTATTGAATTTTTGTTTTATACTGATTTGATCATATAATCAGAGACGACTTTTTTGTGTAAAAACCGTCAGACTTTTATACATAAGTTGGCGGCGACTTCAAACACATGTTGTCTAAAATAAAGAGATTATTGGTTAGTGTATCAATCTCATATTTTTTTATTGAAAAAGTAATCAAGGGTTTTTTTCGTTACTCAAACAAGTTCTCTCTGCATATAATAATCATCATATATAATAAAAACGTTAGTTTGTATGTCTGGACCTCTATAGGCTCCGCCCATGGGGGCCCCACCCCCACAAC
>JAQIVF010002619.1:0-10695 GCA_034698365.1 Steganacarus magnus | reverse complement strand
GGAGGGGGTGGTCAAGTTTTCCGGATTTTCTAGGGGGGGTCCAGACCCAGGCAAGACCCCCCCTCTGTGCAACTATGCTTATTCACTGAAGTTATTTCTCTAAAATATTTTTTTTGCATAGGATTATATTGATTTTACCATAATGTGTTTGAAACTAAATCAAGTATCCGATCTAAAAAAACTTATAAAAGATTTAATCAATTGCTAATTATGTTAATTTATTGAACCTTTTTTTATATAACTTCTGATACGAATATCAAATCACATCACGATTAAGTCACACTCTATAGTAGAAATTCACAGTTCAACCTCGGAGAGTGTTTTACATTTAGCCGAACAAGAATGATGGCTGAAAACATCAGCGAAAAACATGGTCAAACTACTGTACGATTCATTGTGTTCTAAAGGAGGAATATCATTAACCACAACAACGACTAAAAAGTTTGTTTAACCAGTTTCAATCTCTTAGCTTGAAAATGTGTTTTTTTATTTGCCTACAGTTAACAACAAAATAGTAATTACTATTTTTCTAAGTTCGTATGTGTAAAATATTAAGTGGAAAAACAAATAGCTTTTTTTAGTAAACGGAACATTTTAAAAAATAAAATATGGAAGAAAATTTTTAATATATTTAAAGCGTTTCTAAACTGAATTTAGCGAGTGCTAAATTAATTTTCTATAAACTTTCATTTTCCGCAATACGGGTTCCGTAACATTACTTTTTTTACTTTTATATTTAATTTTGAAAAATCTCTGCCTAACGACTAACGACCGGAAAAACATTATTACGTTACACAATATCTAACGTAACAAAAGGCAACACAATGCGAAAATACAATTGTCAATTGAGATAAGAATTTTAGCCCCATTTATCATCACAAAGTTTCTATATAGTAAATTGTAATTATGAAGCAGCGCTTGCTTTTTGTTGAAACATCTAAAAAAACTGCGCTTTAAGATTATTATTATTGGCATTAAACAGTATGTGTGTTGTGTTCGGTGATTTGCAACAGCCAATGGTTCCCAGATGTAAAGTAATATACTTTTCGCAACTTTATCTTTTCTAAACACTGCTTAAGCGTAAACTTTTATGACTAAATAAATTTCTCATTGTTGTTTATAATTCGCTTTTGTTTTTTTTTTGTTGAAATCTGTTTTTTGGGGTCGTAACACCCGCTTGAAAAATAAATGCCTGGCATGTGAGACATTAATTGCCGCTCAAAATTAATGATATTTAAGCAGTATTTTTATGTGATTTTTAGTTGAATATATTGCAATCGAGATAAATGAAAGGATTGTGTGTATGTTTTTTCAATTAGTATTAGTGAGCGGTTGGGAGAGAGGGAGAGAGAGAGAGAGAGAGAGCCTAATGTTGAATAAAAAATGGGAGAATGGCTAATGAAATGGATGAGTGTATAGAGCGCTTGCAGTTGAAACATTAAGCTATTGAAGAATACATTACAAGTGTATTTTTTTAGTGATCATTTCTCATGAGTTTTGCTGATTAAAAGTTTTTCATCCACTCTCGCTCACAAACACACACACATACATACACATACACGCACACAATGGTACACAAGAATTACGACAAAGTACAACATACAGAAAATGAGTGCAATCATGAGTGCAATGAAACGATGATCACTGTTTCTCTGCACATCATTCTATTCTTTATCCGTATGTATTGTTGCGAATAAAGTAAATCTTGCACTTACTTTAGGTTTCGTATAGCAACACAATATTTTTTTTCAAGTTTGTGCTTATTTACTTAAACAATTCAAAAGTATAAAATGCAAAAAAAAACTTTTTTAAAAACTGAACAGTGAACTCAGTATTTTCAAATAAATTGACTCGGGTTTTCAAATACTAATCAATGCGAGCGTCAGTTTCTTTTGGAGCAAAAGTAGAAACTTAAGTGAATAGTAGTTTCTCTGCACACAAATAGTCTGTTGATGGTGTCCTATACACTCTCTAATTCAAAAATCAAATAGCACTCAGCATCGGTAAAGGCTTTTCATGTAATTTACTGTAGTTGTGCTTCGGGTGACATTGACATGACTCACACACACACACACATACAGACATTCAAAGCACTCACAAACAGAATATAGGGATTATAAGCTCTCAGTTCAAAAATAACACTCAAAACTCGGTGAAAACTGTAATGAGCACTCATTAAAATTAAATGTTCGCAACAGTATTTTTCCCGGATTCATATATTTGTCAAGTTTTGACAAATTTTAATGAGTAAAAAATAAATTGCAGCGCAAAAAAATATTTCAATTCATGCTTAATGTTACCATTTATATCTTACCACTTTCTTTGGAAAAAAAATCACAGTTTATGCTTATTGCTTATATTTATCTGTTATAGTGTTCGAGCAAACCGTGAACGTGATTGCATTACGAAATAACTAATCACTTATTAATATTAATTCACTCTTATATTAGTTTGATATCAAAGAGTTCAAGTGTTCTCTCTCTCTCTCTCTCTCTCTCGTCGTTTCTATGACAGATGACATGTTATTCTCATTAAGAAGTGCGGTCTCCTTCGTTATCAATTGAATAAATGTTGACCGCATAACTATTGTTATTACTCCCGGGAATTGATGTGAGGCTAAGTCTTCTCCTCTCGTTTAGTATAATCGTTTTCACTTTTCTCTATTTATTTTTATCGCACAAAAATATAGATATTGAATATGATCTGATTTTGTGTGGATATCTGAGTGTTTGTGTGTGTGTCTGCGGAATATATCTTGTATTTCTTATCTCTCTGTGTATATGCACACAACTGTCGTATAAACTATTTGTGTGTCGGGAAAAAATGGCAGCTCTAGTAATCACTGACTGCTACCGTTTCGTACACTCAAAACAACGAAATTGATGTCAAATGATGTGCCACTGAATGTGTTATTTGCAAATGTAGTGCACGTTATTGAATACCTGCAGCATGTTTTACGAGTGTTGCGTTAGCATTGTTGTTGTGAACTCTACCGAAAATTATACATTTCCTCTATTATCAACGAAAACAACCAATTTGTGTGCTGCGAGTGTGCTTTAAAATCACAAAAGTATTTTTTTTGTGCGGAATAAAAATTTATTATTGCAGCTTATCCTTAGCATCGCTATAATGATAATAATGTACTACTGCTAATAATAATAGTCTTTTATTATTTTATTTTTTCTAGAATAAAAAACAATTTTCATTTTAATAATATATTAAATATCATGCAATTAAATTTTTTTAACTGGAAATAATAAAAAGATATTAAAACAAAACTTTGTATAAAACCTTAGGAAAAATTATCCAATACTACTAGAAACAGCTACGCCACTAGTAGTACTAGTAGTACACACTATATTTAGGTCTTGACTGGTAATTTATTTTTTGAAGCATGTTTGTTATTATTTGCCTTTAAGGCTCCTTTCGCTGCACACAACGCGCTATTTCTAATGAGCATTTTCTCTTTTTAAAGGATGAGCTACTTTAGCAAAATAAAAGCTTTATAATAATGTAATGCCTCTCTGACGATGTACGGCACAAACACTGTATGATTTTTTTCTTCTCGTGAAGATAGTAGAGGTAATAAAAGTCTCTAAACAGTTTTAAAAATTTATACACATTATTGCTGTTTTTTTTTGTTGACCAAAATCACGTTACATTATACATTCTAAAGCGGTATTCTGTGTTTATTACATCATTTATTTATACAATAGAGCGGAGGATATTTTTTAACTAGTAAATTATATTTTTGTTCGTTTTGTTTTTCCATTTTATATTGTTATTTATATTATAATAAGGAACATAGAATAAAATGATGTAAAAATAAAGTATCTCTGGTAGAAAATTGTCTAAAACTTGTTAGAATTTTATTTTTCTAAAATGCAATGCAATAGAAAAACTTTAAATCGGTTTTTATTTTTTGTTATGAATAAAACTTAATATTACTTAATGATAATAAAACTTGTTATTCGAATATCTCTTAGGTTTATGCATCAAATAATTATAAATTACCTTCATTACACAAATTTGAATTATTCAACGCATAAATTCTGAGTGCTTTCAAATATCAATCAATTTTTATTTACCGTATATAAATATTTTATTTTATTTCTGTATACAGAAATAAGGTTTCTTTAAAGTAAATAATAATAATGTTTTTCTTAAAAGTAAATAATACCAATGTATTGTATTATATTGCATAAAAACCTAATAATTGTAGCTTTTATTTATCTATATTCTACTGCTTGTTTATGCAGATAAGCGGTAGAATTACTTTCTCCAAAATCTTTAGTAAAAGATTAATTAAAAGTAAACTTTAAAGCCGCTTTTACATTAATGTAAAACACTTTTACTAAGTATTATCTAATTGGTTGTTCATTCTGTAAATAGCGTTATATGTTTGGTTAAAACAAAGTTATGCTTTAAATATGTAGTCGGATTAAATTTTTACAAACATTTCCAGAAATCTTTCTTTTAGTTCAGTTGTTGTTGCATATTCATGCGATTATAATTTTTAAACAGTTTATTTTAAAATGTACAGAATTGCAGTTTTCTCAAAGAGCGAGACTGCAATAAGTTGTAGAAATTTTTATTTTATTACACAGAAAATTGATTAAAATATCTTCTTTTTTAGTGCTTCAACTTTCAATTTAAACCATATCTAAACCTATATTAAAACAACTCTAACCAAAACCAAACAACCTAATCATATCCAACCAAAACCTTTTTATTAATAGAACTAATTTTATGTAAATGTAAATCTGTATATTTAATTAAATTTTATATAAGTGTTAAATGCATTGCAACAATACGGAACCAAAAAGGAAGATTACCCCATATTTCTAAGATAAATAATTAAATTATATTCATACTATTATAATGAATTTATTTTAGCTCGATTTTTATTAAAAAAAAAGTAGAGCTCATGAATTTAAATCCGTTCGTGTTTTATCTTTAAATATACAATAAATACACGTCTAAACCAATCTCAAAACTTCTAAAACTTAGGTAATGGAGTTATTTAATATAAACTTGTTTTAAACGCTTTAATACAATGGACTGTGTTGTGTCACTTTGTTTCAATTAGTGTTATTTTATTATTCTTGGTTATATAGTCAAATAAGACTCTTTTATTTAATTTTCAGTATTTCGGTCAATTATAAGAGCATGAGAGAGAGAGAGAGAGAGAGAGAGAGAGAGAGAGAGAGAGAGAGTTGTGTTTATAAAACTAATTAATTGTGACCTAAGCGTACGTTATTTAAAAATAAGGCTAGTCTGAAGTCTGAATAAAATATGAGCTTAATTCGCATTTTGTTTGCAAATAATTAGATAAAAATTAATGAACGCTAAGCAAATAAAACTGTTACGTCTCGAGTAAATAATATTAAGGCATTTGTAGTTAAGCGCCAAAAAACAAGCAAAACTATCTTCTCTTTAAGTTAAATATATATGCTCTATAAATCCAAATGAGACGCGAGTCTGCATTTAAAGTGAATTGATTAATAACATTAGAGACTAATGCATTAATTAGAGTAAACTTGAATGATCAACAAACAGCCAGCAACAACATTCTACCATTAAAAACGCTGAACTAAAACTGTTTTTTTACAAATCATAATTATTATTAAAGAGTTAGCTAACACTAAAAGTATAAGTTTGTGCCAAACAGTAATTTGCAGATAAAATTGAGCGTAATTATGCATAGAATACACATATACAAAAGTTTTTATTTATTTTTATTTTTTGCTGCTCTTTAAGATTACCACATAAAAGTTAATGATATAATTTATTTTCGACCGTTTTTTTAAGATGAACATCGAGATGTTGTACTATGAAAATATAATTTAACATTAAAACTATATCAACCCAACAAGCAGTTAATTTTTGTTTAGTGAAAAGAAATAGCGTTCGCCAACTAAGGCTCTATTTTTATCTAATAATAAAAGAAATAAATAGATAATTGAATGAAAAGAAAAATAGTTGCCATAAGAGCTTGAATAGAGGGAAAAAAGAGTACATTTAGATAAACAGAAAACGACGTCATTGTGCCGCTCATGTCATTATGCAATTAATTCGAGCAAACATAAGAGTAGCTGCCGTTTTTTTTCTTAAGAACCAATTTAATTGGCTCTCGAGCTCTATCTCTGGTTATTAAAAAAATTGCTTGCTTTACTATTGATTTTATTATTACAGCAATTCTCGGAGCAATCTATATGACTCGCGACAAATTAATCATTTATCTATTGCCTGTTTAAATTAATAGCGAAAAAATGTGTGCAAAAAATGTCATCGCCAGCGCGTAACACAGTAATAATAAGCAGTAATTCTAGAAATGTAACCTAACATTACATTTGTAAAAGTCAGTGAGATATTGAATTTATAGAAACTTGCTAACGCGTAATGACTGTTACTTAAGTAGCTATTATTGCATTTATATATGATATCGAGTAGACTCTCTCTCTCTCTCTCTCTCTCTCTCTCTCGCATTTTGCCGGATTCCAAGTAAACGAGATTTTCTTTTACTTACACAAAAAATGTTAGTGATAATTATGTCGGTTATTACTACTTGTGTCGACGACTACTTTTTTGCTTCTGGTGATGATATATTGGAATGGATTGAGTGGTAGCAACAAATCCAGATGTTGCACAACATCACAATCAAGCGCTAGTCATATATGGTGCCAGCAGTAGTAGTATTAGTATTAGTGGCCATTTTCGGTAGAAGTCGACCTAATACTCAATTACTGGCAATTCCGTAACTGGTAGTCGGAGAAACAATAATAACAATATTCACTTTACCGGAGCGAAAATAATGCACTTTTATAATAATGTCAATTACCGCTAATATTGCTCTGCCACTAATATTACTGGTGTCACCAGTAGTATCGGTGATTTATAAAAATGTGATTTACTTGTTCTTTCTCATTAAACCGCTCTTTATTATCGGGTTTATACAGTATATACCGTATATCAGAAATGAGATGGCAATATACACTAAATTTATTATCGGTTTCTTTTTCGTATACAAATAATTTTGCTTTTCATTAAAAAAAATAAAGCGCTTCATCATATTAATAGAGATGAATATGTCAATAAAAAACGCATTATCCGTAAACGAAGCGTTCAAGTATTTAGAAAATTTCTATTTCGATGTATTGATTAATCTTTTTAATGATCTTAAAATAAAATTAAACGTGTATAATATATACGTGTGTGTGATTTATTATAGCTCTCAACACTGGTCTATAATTTATGAGTTCAGTTGAATTTGACATAATATTTGAAAATCCAACTCTCGATGCGTTGTTTTTAATTTTTCATTAACATTGTTCGCATTCTTAGATTTAAATGAAGCATAATCGTTAAAATTAAAATAAATAGGGAAAATAAGTGTTAGAGCGAATACTGATTCGCGAATAATTGACATAATAGTTGTGCGATTTAATAATGCTATCTGATTGTCCCTTTAGTTATGCACTAAATTAGTTAATAAACCAAATACTGAATGTGCACTCGAATTCAGTATTACTTAAATTAAAAAATACTTGTCAATTTCAAAAATAATATTAGATAGAATCAAAATTGTAATTTAAACTCATAAGATGCCAATTTTCCAGTTTCATCGTATAAAACGCAAATAATACAATATATTTACGCTGAAATGTTACATTTTATTCTAGGGTGTGATAATGTGGTTACACACTGTTACGCGAATTTCTGTTCAAAAAATTTTGGTTATGATTTTTTTTTGTGTTTTACATTTATCTTAATAAAACAAAAACATAAGTTATAATAATAAATAAATTGGGAAATACTGCGAAAGTGTTGAACTTAGAAACTCGAAATCATTAGTAACAATGAAAACTTTTTTTGCAATATTTTATGGGAAACTTTTTTTTAGTTTAATGAAAGTAATTTTAAATTAAATTCAGCATTCAGTTCATAAAATGAGTGAAAAAAGGTTTTGTAAAAAAAACAATCTCTTCATTAGTAACCAAAATAATTGGTATCATTTTATTTTGATCTGCAGATTTATTCTATTTCTTACATCAAACATTAAACCATTTATTAATTATTGACCTAAAAATTATTTTAAAAATTTCTTGAATAAACAGCAACTACAAAATGCATTTTATTGTAATTTTAACTTTGAATATTATAGAATTAGTCTCCGCGTGGCTTAAAAGTGGTTTTAGTAGTTAGAAAATTGAAATTTGTAGCATTGCTTTTGTAGCGTGTGATACTGTATGTAAATTTATTTTAAAAAACTCATTGCGCACTTGGAAAATATAATTTTAACATTTTTACATCACTTAATTTCTCGGTGATACACATTAATGTTACAATAAGTGAGGTATAGTATAACGAAAAATCAATAATGCATTAGTAGTGAGTTAATCAGAATCATTAAATGCCTCAGAGAAAAAACTCAATTAAAATTGAAGCCCACTTACAAGTATAGCACTCATTGTAATTTGCTAGCACTCGATAGCATTCTGCTTTTTTTCTATTTCCTATTTTGATTGCTTGCGCAACAATCACACTCAATAGAAGAGACTGAGGTGTGTGTGTGTGTGTGTGAGAGAGAGAGAGAGAGAGAGCACATGAGGATATTACTACCTCATGAACTGATTATTAAAAAAGTTTAGTGGAAGTGCTTCACTGTTTCTTTATTAATGACATTGTAAAAGAGAATTCATTAGTTGCTTAACAAAAAATTTAATGACACACACACACACACACACACACACACACACACACTTGCAGTTTTTCAAAAATGAGTTTTTTCATTTAAAACTAAATTCTAAAAGATAAAAGAGCGATAGAGAGAGATCGGGCGCACATAGAGTTTCTTGAAAGCCCTTATTTAATAGAAAATAAATTGTATGCATATATGTTGCTTTGAATGCTTAATAAGTTTGGAAAAACTTTTTACTGTATTTAGTTTTGAGTATACTTTTTTCTAAAGAAAAAAATTTTGCCTTCAGATGTTTAAATAGGCTGTTAGTGTAAATAATTTTTCCCTATAACTCCCGTAATAGCGTCTTCATTCTCTAAAATTTTAATGACATCTGTTCAGTATCTGCAGAATCATAAATGAGAGCCTATTCTCCAATAATAATAGAAAATAAAACATTGTGTGTGTGTGTGTGTGTGTGTGTGCTCTACTTTTATCAAACGCTAACATCCATGTGTAATAAAACATCAAAAGGGTATGACTGAGAGTAAAGCTGTAAACCATAAAAGCACTCTTAAATTAACCATAAAGAAGTTTATGAAAGAGTGCTACTTATTATGTCTGGAAATAGTCAAACATGTTATTTAGTCACAGAATAGACAATAGACAATGTACTCAGTCTGACCAGTAATGTGAGATACAGTATCTGCGATCATATCTAGTATATAATGTTAAAAATCTATTTAAGTCAACTGTCATCACTAATATTACAAAAATTGCTTTTCTGAAAAATTTTATTGTATTTGATACCAGAAAACAGAAAAACTATGGATCGAATGCGAGCGACGACTTTATCGAATAACTCAAATCAATGATAGTTTATAAAGTTATATCAAAAGTAACATATTAGGGAGAGAGAAAGAGCGAGCGAGCGAGCGAGAGAGAGAGAGAGAGAGAGCACGTGTGCACACAAAATAAAAAACTTTTATTCGCGTCTATTTTTAAGTTTGACATTTTACTTCAAACAAAAGAAAAGCAACAAAAAAAATATCTGATCAAAAGTTACGTATTTCTGTTATTTCAGTGCTGCACTGTTCTTGCGGCTCTTTTGACTGATTTTAAATTGCAATTCAGAGCTGAGTTGTCAAATTGAATGAAATGTTTTTTGCGTTCGAATCTCTTCTCTCTCTACCTGTACGTCTAACATATAGAGATGTACTGTATGTGCGCTTCGATAATTTTATAAGATGAGACACTACACAGCAAAATAATTTAAAGCATTTTTTTTATAAAGAGAAAAGTTTTCTTATCTATTATATATAAGCAGTGTATTCTTCTTCTTTTTTTCTGAGGAAAAAAGTTTCAATGCTTTGATTTGTGTTTCTTTTTTCTTCGTTGACTTGTTTTTTTTTTTGCAGAAAAATAAATATAAACTTTTAAATTCAATGAAAAAAAATAAATATTGTTTTGTATTAAATTTTTGAAACAGAAAGAAATAGCAAACGTAAAGGTTTTTTTTTGGATAATAATACAAAACTTTTATTGTGCTAAAGTGTATTTTGCTAAATATAGACATCAAACGAGAATAAAGATTCAAATGAAGAAATAAGATTCCTTAAAAAACATAAAAATTATATAAAATTTGAATTAATTTGTTTAGTTGTTCGTTTCAAATGCAACGCAAATTATAAGATTAAACAGATTTTTCTAACTATTTTAAAAAAACTATTCGTTTTTCTTGAGAATCATTGAATAATTGTATTATAGTTTTATTTAACTCTTTTCCTTCTGAATTTCTACAATTACAAAATTAATTTTTACTGTAATTTTTGATGATGTGTGGGCACGTATTGAAAGTTATTGATATTTCGACATACAATTCGTAAAACTAGACAATATTTAGTTGTTTACACTCAATCACATTCTTACGTCCAAATCTAAGGCGTTACAACTAATTATTGGCACAAAATTTCAAAGTGTTGTACAAACTCGAGCTTAAAATTCAAGTTATGAAA
>JAQIVF010002618.1:0-10699 GCA_034698365.1 Steganacarus magnus | reverse complement strand
ATGCTATTTTTGAAAATTTTTGCAGCTATTTATAGCGCTAATTCTATATGCAATTCTTGCTATTTTTTTGAGACTCTGCTAATAACAAAATGCGATTTAATTTATTTTAACATACTTTTAATTATATATATATTTCGCTTATTTCGTAATAAATTGTGTTCAATCAGTCATCTCCGGTATTTCGCCCACTAATTGACCGCTCGATTTCATCTTTTGCATCACATCATTAGTGCACGCGCTCGCGCTGTTCTCTCCCTTCCACTCGGCAATGCTCAGGCAATTTGTGAGCTCACTCTTCACTGAATCGGAACTCATCGCAGCGGACTTAAAAACCAAATTACTTGAGTCGAGAATTTTCTTCAATTTTTTCGCATTTCTGCAGAGCGGTGTGTTCGGTGTTTTGGCGCACGACGTGTCGATTATCGCTTGACTCACTTTCGCCAACTCGTTGTCCGCTTTGGTTTGAAATTTGCCCGCTTGTTTGCAGTGCGGACCGTTCGGGTTTTGCGCGCACTTTGCTTGAAACGACTCCACTTTATGCAGCGCTTGATTCGCTTTTTTCAGCGCTTTCTTGTTCTTATCGCGCGCTGACGAGAAATTAATTAACATGATTATTGTTACGCATAGTAAAATTGTAATTCGAATGCTAATCATTATCGCAATAAGTATTAATTTAAATTGAAACACACAATTGCTTAGTGTTTAAATAATTAATTATATATTTTCCCCTAAGCTTAATGGTTTATATATTAATACACGATTAAAAAGCTGTTTAAATATTGAAAAAAATGCTCATAGAAATTGCTCATTTTTAGTCAATTGTTTTAAAAATCATTCTTTTATTTAATCAGATTTATGTGTTTAATATAAATATGCTATTAAATTAGTATAAATTAATTTAAAAGAAAAAAACAGGCAGCGAAGGAAAAATTAAATGCAATTTTTTAACAAAATATTCTAAATATGATAAGTATTTATATAACTTGAGGTTAACTAACTAAAGCCAGTTGCAGTTAGAGCTGAATTTCTTCTCATATATTCTAAGCATAAGAGCTAAAAGAATCAACTCAGTTAAAATGTAATCGGGAGCTGAGTTGCGCTTAACTTTTAGCTTATAGGTCACTGGCTATGTGGAGCTGGAAATATCAAAATTATTATAAAATACTCAAGTTTTCTCATTCACTTTTCTATATACTATCAACTATACTTTCTTCCGATTTTATTCATGTAATTGAACATTTTATTTCTAAACAATTTAATAAACACAACTTGACGTACTTTTCTGATGCATTCTCTATAAAAAAATTCCTTGTCGTCGTTTGAGCTCAATTAACCACTTTCGTGCTCATCTCTTATGAATTTTGTTCAAACTAACCTCAGCTCCCTTATTATTAGCTCATTATTTTAAATTGATGTTCATCTTTCTATATAAATTAATTACCATTTAATCGCTATGAAAATAGATATTTCGGTTTTTACCGAGCAATTTTAATGAGTAGAAAACTTGTTTGGAGTGCCTATAAATAAAGAAGGGAAATTCAGGACTAAAAACATTGCATATTCAGGGAAAAAGGGGAAAAAATTGAAAATTCAGTATTATTCAGGAAAATAGATTTTTATTAACTAAATTATATTAAATTATTGTAATTAATAATAAAATAGTTTTCAATTTTTGATTCTAAGAAATTAATTCTTTTTTTCAGTGAGAATATCTTTAAAATGAGAAAAATCTTTCGACATCACATAATACTAAAAGTTAAATGTTAGTTTTAAACCAAATATCAAAAGTTTTTTCTTAAGAAATGAAATCTTCAAAATCAAGATTTTACTTCGAACCAAGATTTTAGCTGTGAAAATATTTGATTTTTTCAATTGTATCCAACTGTATTAAAATTCAGGATTAATGCTTATTTTCAGGAGATAACACTAAAATTCAGGATTTTCATGAACAACAAATGGGTCCTAAAAAGCTTGTTATAGTGTGATTCATGCACATTATTCTATTGTCCCACTTGTAAGTTTATTTAGTAACAAAAAGGATTTTCCTGAATTTCCCGTCTTTATTTATTACGTAATACGAATGCAACCATAATTTTCGATGTTATGGCTAATAAAAGAAAATTATAATAAGCTAGAGTTTATGTCATTACATTTAATTTCAGAGCTCGCTTGCGGTTATGTCATCGCAAAATGGCAAGAAATTAGTTAAACAGAGTGTAATGCATAGTAAAATTGTAATTCTAATGCTAATGATTATTAATGCAATAAGAATTAATTTAATGATTGCTTACTGATTAAATAATTATTTACATATTTTTTTCCTAATTTTCCATAATTGATTCCAATTGGTTTATTTATTTATACGCTTTAGAAAGCGGTTTAAATAAAATATTTCGCACAGAACAGAGAATTTTTTAAGTCTATTGTTTTCTAGAATCATTCTTGTATTTGATCAGATTGTGTATGTTTAAATAAATTTGCTATAAAATAGTATAAATTAATTTAAGAGAAAAAAAAGTAGGGACGAAAAATTAAAAACAAATTGCAAAAGAATCGACTGCAAGATAAATATTGAAAAATAGTTAAGATTTACACAAACACTAATTAACGCTAGCTTTAGAGCTGAGTGAATCAACTCAGTTCAAATGTTATCAAATATTATTTAGCTTTTAGTCAACTGCTATCAAATCTCTTTTAGCTTAAGGTCACAAACGCTGAACTGGTATCACTTAAATCATTCTAAAATAATTTTTCGAGCTTACGTTCATCTCTATTTAATCATTTATTTCAGATAGAGTTTTAGAAACAATTTTAAACAATAAAATAATAAATATCAATTTAATTTTAGAACATTACCGTAATATTATTTAAATTATAAGAATATTCAATAATTTGTAATCAATTTTTTTTAATCTGGAATCTCCGGTATTTCTCCGACGAGTTGACCGCTTTCTTTCAGCTTTTGCATCACATCGTTCGTACAACTGCTGGCACTGTTCTCTCCCTTCCACTCAGCAATACTCAGACATTTCGCCAATTCGGTCTTCACTGATAGCGTACCAGTTGTCGACTTAAACACTAAGTTACTCGAATCGATCATTGCTTTAAATTTCCTCGCATTGACGCACAGCGGTTTTCTCGGATTTCTGGCGCACGACCTGTCCATTATTTCTTGACTCACTTTCGTCATTTCGTGGTCGACCTTCTTTTGAAATTTAACCGCTTGTTTGCATTGCTGTCCGTTCGGGTTTTGCGCGCATTTAGTTTTGAAAGACTCGACGCTATACTGAGCCTGATTCGCCTTTCGCCACGCTATCGATGATTTGTTTGCCGTTGACGAGACTGTGGCGAGTGATACCAATATCACCGCAATTGCTATAGTGATGTTAATCATAGCGTTGGTGTTATGATTAACTGAGTATGATTTAAATGTTATTTTATTAGAATTTTCTGAGCGAGTAATTAATTCAAATCATGCATAATGTGTACAGCGATTAAATGCTGCTTAAATAAAAATGTTACAACTGTGTACAAAAAAGAATGTTAGGAAACTATTAATTTAAAGAGTATTATATTTAATCAGCGCTACGAAATTAATTAAATAATTTTTATTAATTAGAAAAAATTAAATTCAGTGAAACGTACTGCGAAAAGCGTACTCTTTATAAATAAATATATGATATTAATCTATACATAAAATATTAGTTCGTGAATAAAACAATTTATATCCGATGTGCTGTACATCTCTATTAAGCTATTTTTTTGTACGATCATAGCAATAAATATATGCTAAACATATTAATTTCGAATTTATTTTTTAGAGAGATTTAGATATCAAAGTGTTTTTTTTTTGCTCAATAATTTTGAATGATAAATAGAGTGTGCAAAAGACACTGCATTTATAATATCAAATGCGATAAAATTAATTTCATTAAATTATATACAATTGCTATCAATGTTAAATCAAATTAGAATTAATTAGTTCAAACTTCGGTTTTGGTAATAGTTTGCGCGACAACAAATAAAATATATCAAACAGTGAAATAACGAGACCATAAAAACTCAAAAACTAACAGAACAATTGAGAGAAGAGTTCCAATTAAAAGTAGATAATACACTCCTTTCAAACGGTTATTATCGAGCGTAAAATAACCATGCGTTTCCATAGATTTCGAGTGATTAGCAGAGTCAGTGCTCGATTTTAATATCCAATTATCATAAATTCCACTTTCAGTTAACGAAAAAATACTGTTTGATATAAAATATACTTCAACATAAAAATTTGATATAATACTTGATAAAAAAGGGTATATCATACAGACTATCGACATTCATTCTAAGCTGAGGGTTTCGAGTGGATAATAGTAGCGAGTAGTGTCTCTGGTCTAAGCCATACTTTGACACATAAAGCTCTCTCCTTAGTCTGATAATCCAATCGGAATTGTGATAAATTAAGAAGTTATCCAAAACCGATTTGCTCATTACAAACACATATTTGCCGGTTTTTAATTTCTTCATTAAATCAACTGTGTTTGGATCGTACGGATTTCCAATGGCACTATCAGTCAGGTATAAACGCTTACTGAAGTCAAGTGCGATTTCATCAATAGACTTATATTTATCAATAAATGTTTGAAAATAATACCCGCGTTGAGTGACTATTTTCAAACTGCTTCTATCGTATAACTGTTGAAAGCTGTCAATCACATCCACCGGTTGTTTTGTAATGAATGAGCGCAGCAAAACTCCGCTATAACCGCACAGCAATACAGTGCACGACAGTAACCAAACGGCTAAAAGTATTTTACCCGATAATGTTTTCAAATTTTGCCGGTAGCCAGTCATTGGAATTGGTTCACTCAATATGATCGAGGAGTATCGCCACAATTGCTTAGAAAATACTACTGACGCAGACACAGAGGAATTGTGGAAATATATAGAAATTAGTGATAATATTACGGTGAATAAGCAAATCAATAACCAAACATTCGTTTCAAAGCAACGAAAGTAGGAAAATATGGACCAGTGTTCGGCACTTTGAATCGTTACTATATGTTCGCCATCTCTGACCCCAAACGATTGACTTAATATCACTTCTCTGCTTAGTTTAGCGACGCAGTGATAAATCTGATAAATTGGTGACAAACCGACATCTAAACTTCCGGCATTCATTAATCCGAACAGATCCAAACTATTCAGTCTTTTAAACCTAATTAATTATAAACAATCAATAAAGTCTTTAAATATGTTTTAAATTTTAGAATTTTAATGGTAGAATTACCTGTAGCCATACTTTAACGATAGCTCGTGAATGAACTTCATCATTACGCCGCATATATTAGTTTGATTTCGATACATGTACGGCATTATGTTAACCGGTAGTGTTAATAGAGTGTACAGTTTGGTAGACTCGTGTGTGTCATTTGATGAATGTGCCGGAAATGTGGTGTTTTCAGATAATTCGTAGCAATACATTTCACGCATTTTTAGCTAACTTTTCGAAAATATAAGTTATCAAAATATTAAATTACAGATACCATATTAAATTACAGATTAAATTACAGATATACAGATACCACCATTTGGTTCGATTAATTCTGTTTGATTAATTCGTTGGCAGGTTATATGCTAAATGTTAGAAATTATTAATACTAAAGAGACTAATGATGTTTTCTTGCAGTTAATCTATAATCAGGATATTTAATAAAATATATGGAATGACGAAAATCGATTTTTGTGTTGTTTATACAGAGGCAATAAAAATATATATTTGTAATTAAAATAAAACATAATTAGCAAAAAAAGGAATTTATGGCATGTAATTAATTTTAAACAAAATTGAATTAATTAAGTCAGATATGACCGTTTTAACCTTGTTTTTAAATATTATACCATTTCTCAGATTTAAGGAATTTCATTACTTATTTTGGGTCTGTTTTGTAATTCCTTTTAAAAACCATTTGATTTTTTTGATTCTTAGTTTTAACTTTTTAAATATTTATTGGAGAAACTATTATTCTTAATAAGTTTAAATTAAAAATTTATGTCAATTAACACATATATGTCAATGAACCATCAAATATGTGTGTAAGCAAAAAAATTTAACATAAATAATTGAACATTTTTTATTATATATATTTCCCATAAACAATTAAAATCTTTGTATTAAATAAATAAAGTCTTTAAATTCCAAATCAATTACTAATGAAATCTATTTATCGCTTTATATAAATTTTTATCTATAAAGATACTATCAAAAAAAAGGTTATTTAAACTGAATAAAATTTTATAATCATACACCTTTCTTCATTAGCGTTCACATAAATAAGTTTAAACAGCCGGTTATACATCTAAAAAATAAATGTTCATATTCGGCTCCAAACCTTTTGTCAAATATTTACAAGTGCAACCAGTTTTACAAACCGCGCAGTGAGTTCCAAGTAAGTGCGAGCAAACTCTAAGTTTCATAAATTTCTCTTTATTGATCCAACATTTCACTGTTTGTTTGCCGTTAATAACACTGGACATTAACAGTGCGCAATGCGGCATAATTTCTCGATACTCGCCCGTTAGCGGTGTTGTGCAGTTTGCAGGCTCGTGCAGATCGCACTGTGTTGGACGCTCTTTTTCCACATTTGATGGTAGCGTTATGTTAAATTTGTCTTTAAAAAATGAATTTTTATATTCTTTTACTTTCGGTGGTTCGCCTTCATTAGTGTATATGCATCGTGTAGTCAGTAGAGTAAAATAAATGGATCCGATAGTCCGGGGCCAGATGCGATTTGCGAAGTTTGTTGTGTTATGTATCACATCCTTTAAACATTGAAAAAACTCCGCGTCGCACTGACATAGACTACTGCTTTGTAATAATAAAAAAGCACTAGATTAACACTCCTAAATTTTAAAAACATGAACTGCTATAAAGAAATAAATCACTAATACTAGCATATCTTATTAAATCTGATTAAAAGAATGAGTTGAATAAATATTGTCATGAATATTTGTGAATAAATTATTTTTAAATAAGTTTGTATTTGAAAAAATTTTTGAGATGCTTAGTAACGTAGTAACAACTTGAATAAATTATTTTAGTGTTTAGTAAGTTGTTTACATTAAATTTTCAAATCTGCCGCTCGCCTACGGGAGTAGAATAAATGGCAAAAAATAAACAATAAATTACTTAATATATTACTTATTAGTCGGAATTAAAAACTGAATTATAGACAATAATTATTAATTTTATGTCCGGTTAAAAAATTACTATAACCCAAAGTACACATGGTTGTACTGTGACATTAGTTGTGTTTAATATTATATTATAGACCAAAGTTATACTTTTAATAGATGCATATTCAGGTATATTCCGGGTTTCATATATTAAAAGAGATGGGTAGATGGACGTACAGACAGGGTCAACCTATATATGAGGCTTAAATTGATAAAGTTCAAATAAAAAACATCTAAATCAATAAAAATTGTAATTGATTTTTTCACAAAAATAACTCACACTGTGTACGAAGCAGTATTTTCATACTTTCTTTCATACTTCACACCAGTGCGCGGATCGACCACCTCTTTAGTAGTAACGAACGTTTCTCCTGGGTCAATACTCAGCGGACATTTGTCGTGTTTCATGCAGCACGTGTCTGTTTGCGACCATAAGCCCACGTCGTCATCACCTGTAGTTCTATTGCCCGAACCGCACCATTTATTGTGTTCGCCAAAATATATGTCCTTTAATGTGAATTTCGATTCAGTTTTGAATTCTGCAAAATCTTTGTGATCCGCAAGAAAAAGGAAGGAGAAACTGAATACTTTGAGGAGTGCGGTGTTTTTGTCAATCGTATCGGTGTAATAATCGACGTCAGTCATCAGTGGGTTCCATAAATGTTTAGAATTCAACTCGTCCCTCAAAATTCGCCTGTGATCGCTATTTGTTAGACAATTGATAAAAAACACTAACTCAAACAAAAAAACAATTTTCAAATACATTTTCAAAATTACGTGCTTTCTGTATTGCTAATATCATCAAACTAAATTGCGTGCTACTACTATTTATACTTTAAGAAATTGACAATTCTTTGTATTTATTGCTCTTTGCGACGCCCAAAAAATTTATCACGTTCTTCCATATGACTACATTTAGTGTAGTGAATATTATATTATAATTTATATGATGCAAATTGTAAGATAAATTACTTAATTATATTGGTGTAATAAATTTGCCTTTAATATATAAAACTAATCTCTTGTCACTTTTGTTCGAATATATAA
Source organism: Steganacarus magnus (assembly GCA_034698365.1). Lineage (NCBI taxonomy): Eukaryota > Metazoa > Arthropoda > Arachnida > Sarcoptiformes > Steganacaridae > Steganacarus > Steganacarus magnus. The sequence continues at coordinate 2,425 of JAQIVF010002618.1, read as the reverse complement.
ATTTATTTATTTCTAGGCAAATGTGGGTTTATCAGCAAACAATTGTATAATTTTGTTAAATTTATTGAACCATAAATGTAAGACACTGAACAATAAATTAGTTATTCTAATTCGTTAATCGCATGCAGATTAGCAAAATAATATGGCATTTGTAAATTTTAATACAGATAAATGCTTTCTGTTTCTAAATAACGTTCGTAAGCAAAAACTAAAGGAATTAAAGTGATGTCAACTACTACTCCCATATTAATACACTGCATTAAAATGTTCAAAGTTTGTGGATATATAAACTGAGAAACCTTTTTTAATATTAATTTATAACAATTGATGGTTCGCATAGTTTTAGAAAAATATCTCATTTCAAAAAATGATAATGAAGTTGCTTTTCTCCATACTTTTGGTATTAATTGTCAATTTAAAATCAGGTAAACTTAATTTTTCAACTTTTTTTTATAAAATTAATTGTTTGTCTTAATCGTAGTAATTTAAATATATCTTTTAATAACTAAATTCAATTAATTTCTAGGTGTTTCTGGTGTTGAAAATGAATGGGAAAATATCAACAAAGTCAATCAAAAAACAGAAACGCTGTCAAACATAACTTCGTTCAGAATGAACTGGACTTTGCGAAACTTTTCTTACATTAAGTTAGGCGATCACTATACACCATATTTCTCTGTACCGAAATTGCCGGACGTGTTATGGTATCTAAACTTTTATTACTACTCCTCCACGTGGTATTACTTCCGACTTCATCGGCGCACAGCGACCGGCAAAAACAGTGTACGATATCGGGTATCACTCATTGATTTGAACGGCAATCCGTATAAACTAGTAGAGACAGGAATGATAAGTTTCGCTGGCACCACATATGCCACATCCACCAGTTTTCTCAGTAATAGCGTTTTAATCGACCCCAAGAATAACCTGTATAATGCGACCGAAGACACACTGCGCATACGTTTCGAAATGCAAACCGTAACGGCCACGTGGAATGTCGACGGCAACAGTTCGTTCAAGATTGACATTCCTGTGTGCGATTTCGGTCAGGAGAGCGCCAAACTAATCATAAGCTCAATGAGGTACGGTAACACTGTATTACGGTTCGACGACAACCAGACAAGTCTTGCCGCAGTCAGTATACTCGCGTATAAGTCACGCGTATTCGAAGAATTGTTCACTGCATCGCTGCCAAAAAATATGACCGAAATTAAAATATCCAATATCGACAGCAACGTGTTTAACATTCTGTTGCGAAACATTTACACTGGTGAGTGTGAATTAGTGCAAACACTGGAGAAGTCCATATTTTTGGCAGTGAAACGGTTCGGTCTCGAGTATTTGCAGGCGAAGTGCGAGCTCGAGTTAAGCAAACTGGTGAGCTTCGACAATGCGGTCGAGTGGTTGCAGTTTGCGCGTCAAAGTAACGCATCACAGTTGCAACAGTTTATACTCAATTATGTTCGACTAAATTCTGCGAATCAAAATACTACTGAGTGGTTAGCGGTGGTTAAATCGTTGGATTGAATCGAACAGTGTTTGAATAAACCAGCGCTAAGATTTCGATTAACTAAAATTGCGTTTATAGATTAGTTAGTTTTTTCCTCTTAATTATAATACTTATAATATTGAGTTAATTTAATTGTGTGTATTTAAAAATTTACTAAAAAAAACAATTAAATTGTCGAGATATAAAGTTTATAAATTTGTTTTGGTTAACAAATTTAATTAACAAATAGGTTAATTCGCTGTTTATTTGCGAGTTAACAGTACTGTCGATTCTCTTTGCTGAACTTACCTCTATTATAGTGTAATTCTAAGTTTGGCTTTAGATTTATTTTTTATCTCGAATATGAAACACTAAATAAAGACCATTTGATATGCTTTAAAATCACTTTATTTAATCATTAAATAAATTTCATTTAAATACAAATTGCTAGCAATGACCCAATTCAGCGACCGTCCACTCAAACAATGGTCGGTCGTCTTCGTCACAAACAGCGCCAATCACTTTGTCGCTATAATACGTTGGGTCCTCTAAAAGCCATTTGGCTGTACAGTCGCAGTTAATTATGTTGTTGCTAACGAATAGTTTGTTTTGTGGCAAACGATTCAGAAATACTTTGAACACATCCGCAGTTAACGAATGGATTTTATTGTATGACAGGTCAAGAATGAGCGGTCGCTCGGTTTTCTCGTACCAATTGGCGTCGAGGTGTGACACTTCCAGTAAATTGTGCGATAAATTGAGCTGTAAAACTGCACTCGACTGGCGCTCGAAATAGAATGCTTGCGGACCCACATCTCGAATAGTGTTATTCGACAGGTCTATGTAATTTAAATTCGACAACTCGTAGAACGCTCTGTCGCCGACAGTTGTTATTCGATTACTACGAAGTGATATGCTTTTCAAGTTTATCTGTTG
>JAQIVF010002617.1:0-10700 GCA_034698365.1 Steganacarus magnus | reverse complement strand
AGTTACACTTAATTTTCATCATAGAAAACACTTATTTTAGTTTTACACCAAATAATCAATTGACTAAATAATTGTTGAATACAAAATATTCTTAACGTGTTTCTACTAAAAATTAATGTAAATACCCTGAAATGTTAAATATACTGCTTATCTTTTAAAAATAAAGTTACAATGGATTTTGAATGAAAATCGCATAGTTTGATATGATTATGATTTGATACTTTGCGCATATTTGTTTTTCACGGCTCATAATATCATCGTATTTGAAGAGCTAATAGGTTTGTGAGAATAGAATAACATTGGCAATCAGCAAATCTCATGCATTCTTAATTGATGTGATTTCCTAATGAACTGAACTGCAATTTATACTCATTAATCGATATAATGTAAACAAAATATTATCAAAAACTTTATTATAAAAATATATTTTAAAACTATTAAAAATTATTTCAATATTGAACAAATTTACTTCTATACTGAAAGTTAAGGGAGAAACAAGCCTTCAACACTGCCAAAAAATCCACAGATTTTATGTGTACTTTCCATTATACGAGTGTTATAAAATTTGCTTCTACAACAATGTATTATAACTATATTGTGACAACAATACAACTGTGATTTCATATAACAGCCAAATGTTGATACATTTCTAAGACAGTGATTAGACAGAGTCAAATCCATTAGCCCGCCCTTATTGAACCAGTGAGGCGATTGTTGTTATTAAATACTTTAGAATAAAATTTGATTGTTTATTAGATGGTTCGTGAGAATTTGTTTGTTAAAAATTTTAATTAAAATTGCTCAAAGTGTTTGAATTAGTCTATAATTATATTGCAAAATTATGCTTAATTAATTGTATTTCTTTTTTTAAAAAATTTTTTTAATAAATTATTAATTCAGTAATTATCGTTAAGAGTTGCAATGGATTAACAAAATTGAACGTAAATTAATAGAAAAAAATAAAAAAACTTGCCACACGAGAAATAATAAATTTAAATATGATATCTACATAGTAACGCTAAATTAAGTGATTTATATTTTAATAAAGGAATCAGTTTACGCTAAAGTAACCCAAAATACATAAAAGTAAAATAAATTAAAATTGAATTCTCGGGTGAAAAAACTTATTCCGCAAAGAAATAGGAAAATATTGTTATGTGTAATGCGCGCTACAAAATATGATATTCATTTATTTAAACACAACCGGATATTTATATTCGCTCACTAGTGATCTTTTTGGGAATTCGAGGATGTTTTTTACGAGCAGTGCGTAAGGCTTAGAACCATATCTAGAGTTGAGTTATTGTTACAAACCTATAACTTCTATATTGCATTGTACTTACTCTTCAAACATTCGCAAAATTTCTATATAAGTTAAAGAAAAATATATTTGAGAAAAATCTAAATTAGATTTTGGTTTTAATTTAGAAGTATTAGTTTAATTAAAGTTTTGAAGTATTTAAAAATGTTGAAAAATATTTATTACTTTAAGTGTTTGCGAAACGAATAATAGTGTGATAATTAGATTAACTGAACAAATGTTTTATGCAAATAAGTATATTCTGTAAATAAGATATTTGCACAAAAAAGCGTATATATTATTACTCTTATACGTTATACCTCTATTAAATTTTCATAGAGTTGGGTATTAAAATTAACTCCTATAACCCAATAGCTCTATTATAATCATTTTTGTTACAAAATTTTTAATTTAATAAATTTATCGAGAAAACCTAATCTAAAAATTGAAAATAATTCGTTATGATTTGTGTTTGTATCAGTTTGAGCTCTATTTTAAAAAACTTATGTAATTAATATTAGATCTGATAATATTTATATCTATACAAGAGGCTTATACAGCAAATCGTTGCAAAAAATTATTCTCTCTCTCTCTCTCTCTCTCTCTCTCACACACACACACACATACACACACTAGTTTTTCCGAGTCCTCCAGACAAAGAGCTAAAAATTTCCCATTTATTTATGTTCCTTTATATACTGCCGTTTGGTAACAATTTCCAACTCAATTTTAAACCCTTAGCACTTTATATTAGTAGAATGATAAACTTTATCTATCATATATTTTTAGCTCACTTTTTTAAAAAAGTAGAGATTATGGATTTGACACTGTCCGTCCGTCTGTCTGTCTGTCTGTCGGTCTGTCCGCAGTTTGATAGGAGATCGATAGTCAAATATTTAGTGCAAAGGGAGATCAGATCGACAGTATCTCTAAAACTAGTGTTTCTGTTTCTATAAAACGAAATAAGCTAATAATGTAATTTATATTTTGTAAACCATTTCCTTTCTGAACTTATTTGGTAGATCAGCGGGTTTTAGCTTTTGAAGCTAAACTCGTCGGAAGTCTAGGCCTTCCGGAAAGAGAGACACAATATGACTTATTTTATTTCATTATTTGCACAGCTAATCCCAAATCATTGTATATAAAATGGATGAATTGAAATGCGTACCGAAAATACCGAAACCAGACGAAGAGAAGAGAAGTGAATGGACATCACAAGACCATTATAATCACCTCATACATACTCAGTGGCAAACATTGGATTCAGAATTCAAGTTCGAAGTCGCATTCCAGTTCGAGGATGTGTCACTCCCTCTAGGCTGGATATTAAAGAAGGGACTGCTGACGAAAGGGAATTTCGAAAGCACATCCCTGTATATAATCCTGTCATGCGAATCGTTTCGTAATATATTCCAAATGAATGGAAGGACGCATTATCATATACGGGGGATTTCATTAGCAAAAAAGACGCCATTCGTATGCCACCATCTCGTGAACAAGAAATTGAAAATATGACGAGTCACGAGATCAACTGAATTGAAAAACATGAGACCATTGACGCCCCATTAATACCTCCAATACCTCAGGTCAGAAAACAGGCAATGTTAGAAGACTTTCGGGTACTAACCCAATGTCTTGTATGTTTTAGACAAGTTAGACATCCTGTACGGTGTCGACCACATTGTGGTAAAAATGTGAACATCGCAGTCATTTGGCCTGTTATTTATGTGTGGTTCAACTGTTGGACAAGCAGGAATTAGATAAATTGGCAAAGATTGACTCCGTAAAGTGTCCTAACGTTTCTGATGGCTAATTGACCCGGGAATATAATGTTCGATTGGAAGGAAAAGAGTCTCTTTACGTGCGTTACAATCTCAATCAGTTCCATGTGTATAACGGTTGGTATTTACCCGCTCAACTCAGGGTCCATCAGAAAAGATTTGTGTTCAAATCCTAGCCATATCAGTGTCGTCGGTCGTGACACTCTTCAGGCAAAGGTTGAGAAACTCGAACAATCACTTAAAGCTAAGCGTTTGTTGAGTTCGCCCAAGACAAAGCAATAGCTATCACTAAGATAAGGCATTAGCTATCACTAAGCGAAATGAAGCAGATGTCATTAAAAACAAAGCCCTAAACGATCATCTCGACGCAAAAAAAGGCTCGCATGAATCGGCGCTAGAATATGACAAACATCAGTCCGATCAAAAACAAAAAGCTGATTTGAGAAAAGTTTGGAGAGCAGCTATGCTAAAAAAACTTATTTTCTATCGACAAACAAGAGCGCTAAATAATTACAACCTGCCTTGTGTTATAGGTTCACTTAAAGGAGTATGAAATTCTTGCAGCACTAAAAGAAATCCGTATTACTTTAAATGACACTAAAGACCAGGTCTCCATCGACACGGTAGGTGGCCTACCGAATTTTTGTTGCGACTAATATTGCACAATTGAAAGGAGAGTTTCTACAACGTCTGTTCCTCAGCAATAAAAGCTAAGACAGAGATGAGATAGCAATGGTTAATCTCCAATACATCTCAATGTTTGATATGACAACGAAAGATAAAAATGTGAGGCCAAAGACGGTTCACAGTGGCAATTTGGAGCACGACACATTTGATGTGAGCTTTTAAACGAGTTCTTCCAAGAAATTATACTGGTATACCCGCACGACAGAATCTCGACAATCACGCTGGAATAACATAGTGAACCAGACCGCCAGCGCCTAGTGTCCAGGCCCGGCATCGCTATTAATAGAATTCAACCCGGATATCATGAGTCTGTGCGAGTAATCACGCAACCGGCCAAGACGAAAACGCGACGAAGCAAGAGGAAGAAAGATGGAAAGTGCAAACTGTTTTGCACTCTATAATCGCAATTAACTCAACTAAACTAATAAATTAATCACATACAATTGTTCGTGAACTATTTTTGGCTGAAGACCTTTAAGAACAATGCATGAGTGTGCTGGCAGATGGACTGACCACTCAATCTGAACTTTGAGATAGAAAGGAGAAGTTTAACTTTATATTTGCTCAATATTTAAAGTTGTATTAACGTTAACCTCATATTACTATTTTAATACTTTATTTTATAATAGTATATTTTATATTACAGCGATCTCCGTATCTTTGATAAAATTCATTTATTCACAAAATTAAAATTCAATATTTTTTTAAATTATGTTTCAATCATTTTTGATTACTTCAGAAGTAACTTTTGATTTAGTACAGAAGCGAATCAAGTCGTTATCTAATAACTATTGTGTTTCTTATTTATTTTCTCTTATTTGGCTATCAATAAAAATAATTTCCTATCACTTTTCAAATTCAACTTCCTTATCGTCGCCATTGAAACTCAACGCTCAGGTGTTACGGAACGCTAAGGACAAACGTGTAATACAGGTTGTAATAAATTTAATTTTCAAAGCATTAGCGAGTGTTGGCTTTAGGTAATTGGTGCACACTCTCGATATTTAATAAGTTAGTTAAACGCCAAGCCTTTAACTGAGTTTAAGACCCGGCCTTAAACGCTGAGTGTAGTTAAACTCTTGTAACGATAAATTATCAGTTATAAGTCCATACAAATATAACTGAAAACCTCACAGTTTGTACCATGGGTTGTCTAAATGTGTAACGAGCGTTTTATTCTTGTAAATTTATTATTGTAAAACTAATTATTTATAATAAAACATGGTTTCATTCTACAGTATATATGAGTTCTAATACGTATTGCACAAAACTATTGGCACAATGTTTATCATATTAAAATAACATATTGTAGAAAACTAAAGAAGTTTCAAGCATGAAAACTTTACAAAATATTTACATATACTGTACCCAAGCATACCAGTTTTAAAAAAGTTTTAGCGCTAAAGACTTTGTTTTTATTTTTTTAATTGTGAAGTGCAACTGTCAGAAAAAAACAATAGAATCGCACTTAATATTTTATACGATAACGGCATTAGATCGATGATAATTTAATTAAAATTATTGAGTGGCCGCCTAATTTTCCGGATTTAAATCCAATAGAAAATATCTGTGGAATGATGAAATTAAAGATTTCAAGGCAAGAAACAGTTAATTTAGACACATTTAAGGCCGCAGCGATGAAGGTTTGGTCATCGCTTGATCAGTTTAAACTCGAGTCATATTTTAAATCAATACCCGCGAGAAGTGAAAAGTGTTTGGCTGCGTACGGAGCCACAATTAAACATTAAAACTTATTTAGGTTTATTATTAAACACTTTAACATATCAATTAAAAACTTAGTTTTTTATTAATTATATTTGATTAAAAATTAAAAAATTCTAGTGCCAATAGTTTTGTGCAATACGTAATTCACAGCGAAAAGTGAATCATAACATGTTATCCAATAATTAATATTCAAAACAACAGTAATTTATGAATGCATTGAATTATATGCTAAGATTATCTTAGAATATGGTTGATATATAATCCAAGCAAATAATCTGTTGCTTGCGTATGCGAATGTCTGCAATTTCAATAATTTACATCGAGTATAAATCATTAAATGTATGAATAATACTATGGTTTTCTGTTCAATGGGTACTTTTAAAGTAGTGGCACATACGAGAACTAATTTTAAGAGGTGTGCGCTTTGTAGTTAAGGCAACTCGCGCTTTAAAATAGTGGTTTGTTTGTTTATGTTTTTGTTTATTTGTTGCATAGTTATTGTTTTAATTTTTAATTATTAAAAATGTGTTCAAATAGATGTTCATATAATTGTGATAAAGTTAGATTTACAAAGTGAGTTATTAAATTATTTTAAAATACTGAAAAGTAGTGTAAAACAAAACTTTTTAAAAAATTGCATAAAAAGTGAAATAATTATTAATCATAATTATAGATATCAATATAAATTTGATATATTTTAGTGTGCAAATCATTTTTTATAAAAGTTTTAGATATAAAATCAAGATCAATGATCCAAAGATTATTTTAAAAGTGATAATAATATTAATGAAAATAATTTAAATGTGATAAATGAATGTGATAACAGTGTAAATATTAAAAAACACTGGAAACAACACTCAAACATCTTTAAATGTGATATTATAAATTTTATTGAAAGCTTCAACCCTGAGCATAATCACAATAATTATAATTCAAAACCAAATAGAAGATACATTAATAGTGAATTAATTTCAAATGCAGTTGAATTACACAAAATGTTTGCTGCAACCACGATTTAATAAAAGTTCAAATAAATATACTAATATTAATAAAAAAGAAAATTTAATTGAAATATGCACTTTTTCATATTTCACTAAAGTTCTTTTCATATACATGTTAAAAACTATGAAATATCGCGACAATTAATGCATAAAGATCGTGATTTATCTTATGATAATAATGAATTAATTGTTGTAACTACAGACGCACAAAAAGTAATATCTTTACCAGTTTTACCTATAGGTACTGATAATTACTTTGGTGCTAAAATAAGTGTAGTTAACCAATCTTTCTGCACAATTTTGCACCAGTATAAACACTCAAGCATTTTGTTATTTATTAAACGAAATACAAACCTCAAACAAATCAATGTAACATTTAAATATTTTGCTAATGTTTATAAAAAGTGATTATTTTCGGAATGCTAAGCAAATTATTTTTTGGAGTGACAACTGCTTTAAAGAGAATAAAAGCTTTTTATTGTATTCAAACTTAGTACAAATAATTAATGACTCAACAATAAATGTGGAAAAAATAACTGAAAGATTTGGAGTCTGGTCACACATACATGCCTTGCGATTCTTTTCATGCAAGCATAAGCAAAAGACTTAAAAATAAAATAATTTACACACCAAAGCATTGTTCTGCGTTTAATTAAAAAATCAAGAAAAAATGTTTTCACTAAAGAAGTTTTATTTAGTGATATAATAAAATTTCAAGACTTATCAATTAAAAATTTGAATAAGACTCAACTAAAAATTACAAACATTAAACAAATCGAATTTAGAAAAAAATTTTTTAACATTTTTGTAAAATATAATCACGATTCACCATTTCAAGAACTTATTATTTCAAAAAAAGTTATCACAAATATCTTAAATTTAAAAGAATATCAGTCTAAAGAAAATGGATTGACTATAAAAAAATATAACGATCTAAAAAATTACGTAAACATATGCCTCTTCGTTATAAACTTTATTATAAAAATCTAAAAAGTTTAATTAATAAATAAAAACAAAAAACTACTAATTTCTGATTATTTTATGGGTTTAAGTTCAAATTAATACGTAAAGATCTATAGTTATTAATTTATTGCTTGAAGCGCCACAAAAGTACCCATTGAACAGAAAACCATAGAATACCATATCATAGATTGTTCATAGTGTTCTGTACGGCAAATATCGTAAGCAACTAAAAATATTTAAATGTAACTCAATAAAGGAATTTAATTAACTTGTTTTATAATTTTTTAATTAGAATAATTTTTTTTCGTAGAAATTTGAAGATTAATTAACACGGAAAATATAAATTTTTTTTATTAGATGCCTATATGTGGCTAAACATTGAATAATCTTTTTCGAATTTTCAACTCTTATTTAACTAAAAGTAAGACAGTATTGTATTCCCAAAAAAATCATTTAATCTCTGAACAATAAAATGGAAAAATCTGTTGCGATTACAACCTAATCTTTCAAAGAAAAACAGCACAAATAATAAATTTAAATTTTTAATTAAAAAAACTGTCATATAATAATAATATAAATATATTGCGAGTAATATTTAAAATTTCAAATAATAACAACATTTTGTCGTATGATTTCTGACTATAATAAAATAAAATATATAACGCAATAAAAAACTGACGGAAAAATGGCAATAAATGGCATGTGTGACACCTTTCGCCAGCAATACTACTACTGTTGTTGTGCTGGAGAAAAGAATTTCAATTACAAAATTCCAATGCGTTCAATCTCTGCCTTTCGTTGATAACTACAACTTCTTGCAGTACAGTACAACACACACACACACACATACAGACTGCGCTCCACTTTATTATTACTCATAGTCTTGTACATCAAATAATAAGCTCTCAAAAAGCATATTATTTAATGGCTTTTTTATTATCTCAAAGGTTAGGGGCAATCCATTTAGGAATTAGTACAGAATAGAGAGCATTAGAAGACATTTACCAGTAGTTTATGAACTAACGGTTAAATAATAAAAATCAACATTTAGTTGGGAATTACGCGCCAATATGTGCGCCAGTTTACAGAGAAGAGAGTGAGTCTCTTTTATTTAAGTTTTACCATTAAAAGCAAACCTCTCTTTACGAGAGAACGAAAGATTTGTGTTTCGCGATCAAAGCAAGATATACAACAGAGATTAATGAACAGCGAATTGGTTGCTAATGTACTGTTTTGTTCTTATCATTGTTATGTAAATACGAGAGCTTTGAAAATGTTGTGCATGTTTCGATGGGTTCAGGTCTCGAAACGAAAAGCGCCTAACAATATACATATATCTCTCGAAACAAATAAATCTCTGGAAAATCTCTTAAAACACAATGTTTTGATATGATATCTACTTATACTTATGCGTGAAACATGGCTTAAAAACAGATCTTCTTAAAAACATAATGTATTCATGTTACGTAATACGTATTTACAGCTTGAATTACAAATAGAGAGTAAAGCAGTTTTGATTGCTTTTTTCTCTCTCAAAATAAATGCGAATTAAGTACAATGTTTAGGGCTATACATTTGTAGATGAAAATCCGCAATAAACTTGAGATTCGCTGAAAAACAAAATTAGTAGAAAATAAAAATGATTCAATGACTACAATAACTAGAATTAGAGGGAAAAATAAATTTTATTTATTGTGAAGTAAGAATAATTATTTGTAAATGAAGTGATGGTCAATTGATGCATCGAAGTGGTTAGTTGTAAATACAGTCAACAAAAGGCATTTTCTTAGTTGTCTAATAAAAATAATTCATTCTTTCATAAAAAGATTTAAAATAAATAATTCGAAAAAAGTAATTCGCCTAAATTGAGATTCCTGCAAATATTCAATCTAAATCATAGTTACACAAGCTTCAAACCACTAGGGGGGTCTGCCACAAAATTTCTTGAGGGGGGTGTCAAAACTCATCGGTGTTAAACGGCAATTTTTTCTCACTTTTGGTCAAAAATTATAGGGGTCTCAAAAATTCATCGAATTTAAACGACAATTTTTCAAATCTCGATTTTTCGGGGGTGGTGGTCAAGTTTCCCGGATTTTCTAGGGGGGATCCAGACCCAGGCAAGACCCCCCCCCACTGTGTAACTATGATCTAAATGCTTAAAATACATTTTTGATATAAAATTATATGGTGTTTCTTAATCATTTAATTTTTTTCCAAAATCAATCATTTAGATAACTGCTATACTGTAAGTAAATTCATATTTTCCAAACAACATTCCAATGCAAGTACTTCGACGTTGTCATGAAATTTATCTCCAATCAGTTTAACCGATCAAGAAAATTTTGACTCCTTATTTTTATTTAACAAAAAATGACTCATTATATAATTTACTTGATGAAAAATAAATATTTAATCCATTTAAATAAATATTTATTTTATAAATGAAACAATAAAGAAAATTATATCTCACTTCACTATAGTGTTAAATTTTCGGAATATTGTTAAGTTAAAAATATATAAAACCATAGATTCTATCATAAAAATTTAATTAAACTTTAGTTAGAGTCCATTGCAGACAAGAAGTGAGATGAAAATTCTCTTATTTATGAGCTCATACTTTCCATTCAAAGCGAGACAAAAAACTTCATCGTAAATTTTTGTCACAATTTCTTAGTAACAAGTATTAGAATAATAAGATTTGCATTTGTTATTCGCGCAGAGAGTTATTGCCGATTCAAGTCACACCAGAAAGTAGTGCTAAAGAACATGAGCAGCGAATTAGTCTCGACATAATCTAATTTTGTTGCGCACGTGATCGTGAGAAACATTTCCAGATAATTTTCCATAAACTCGATACACGCTTAAGAAATTCAAACATTTACATGCAATATAAAAAGCAGCAGAAGTTGCTGGTTTAGAAAATTCAATTTTCAATCAACACAGTAATAGAAAAATTATTTCATTCGCGGAGTCCAATAATGACATTCTTATTGCGTTAATATTTATTTGCGATGTGAATCAGTGGTAATAGACATTACTAATGTGTAGCAAAACTCTATTATTATACTTATGAAACTTTTCTCTTAAGCATAGAAAATCTAATTACTGAGCAGTTTCTCGACTAATAAGATAATAACACTCGATTTATTTTGTTATTACAAATTATTGGTACAAATTGTTATTAGTAGTAGTAGTAATCGTATTACTAGAGATTATTTTTAATTTTATTTTATTAGCTTAAAT